>CATIWF010131192.1:0-17209 GCA_949630135.1 Balakata baccata
TGAATGATAGTTTTATACATGATATAAGATATGGACTAATATGTTAAAATGGTAACATGGAAATTATTTGTATGAAAGGATGTTAAGAGATAATAATATAAGGAAAAGAAAAAGTTTTGAATTTTCACAAGTTTTCAATAACGGAAAATCTATAACACCTGCTTATATAATTGGGTTAATTTTAATTATATGAGAGGGTGTTACATGAACTGCGGTACAAACGACTGTAATACGTGTATACGGTTATGATCTATATTGCGGACGTGATAATATAGTAAAAATATAACGATAACATATTATTGAATTTATATAAATGTAAATTTAAATTAAATTACAACCATGCTCATAATATATATGATGAATTTCAAAATAGTGAGTACGATTTTTATATAAGTTATTTAAATAGTTATAATTTTTTAATAATTTTTATATAGTTCAATAATTAATTTATTCTAATCATATACATAACCAACTAAGTTTTTAAATTTTATGTGCATAGTATAATATAATACTTGCATATAAATATAAGAAAATGTGATTTAATTACATATTAGACAAGATTATTATTACTATTATTTAATATAATAAGTTCAATTATTAAAAATCACGTGCATCACACATAAATGATCGATAATGGAAAATAAGAGATAAAATGACTGTAAAGTACTTATTATATATATTTTATATGTGACTCTTAATAATAGAGATAAAATGATCGTAAAATACTTACTGTATATATTTTATATATGACTCTTAAAAATGAATAAATTAGTAATTTGGGAGATTAGCAAAATGATTATAAAATGATGATTAATAATGAGTTCAATATCTAATAATACGTGTAAGGCACATTAATGAAAAACTAATATATATAAAAGTGGGAATAAGAAGAAGACATACAAATTTACTAAAAAGCTAACATGATTGTATTAGTTAATTTGGTTAATTTCATTATTTAATAATTTAATTTATTAGTAAATAATATTAATAATTTATTAATTAAAAGTATAATTCTATTATAATTAGGTAACTATATATATATAATCAGATAAATAATATTAAAAAAATAAAAAAAATTATTTCCAACTCATTTGTTGAAAAACAATTGTAGATTTATTATTATTTGTGCAAATAAATTTTACATAAATTTTGGACTCAATATTATATATGTTGAGTCAACATATATAACATTGAGTCCAAAATTTATGTAAAATAACAATAATGTATTGTCATTCAAAAAATAATAACAATAATTTTTAATAACATATTGAATTTATATAATAATAAATTTAAACTAAATTACAACTATCCACGTAATATATAACATGAATTTTAAAATATCAATTATAGTTCTTATAAATTATTTGAAAAATTATAATTTCTTAATAATTTTTATATAATTCTATAATTAATTTATTTTAATCATATACATAATAAATAGATTTTTAAAATTTATGTGTATAGTATAATATAATTTACTTTTATATAAAATATAAGAATCAAATATAATTAAAAACTATTAGTATTTAAATTAAATGTGACTTAATTACATGATAATTAAAAGTAACTAAAATTAATTTGTTGTACAATATTATTATTATTCTTTTAATAATGGTGAATCCAATTATTAAAATTGGGAATAGAAGAGACATGCAAAATGACTATAAAGTGTTTATTAACTCTATTTATATATAACTCTTAATAATAGAAAAATTAGTAATTTGAGGGAACATGTAAAATGATTGTAAAATATTTACTAAATCTATTTTATATATAACTCTTAATAATTTATAAATCAATAATTTTCATGTGAATTATAATATGAGTCTAATATACAATAATCACGTATAACACATGTTAATGATTGCCTCTACTGTAAAATCAAATCATAACATATATAAAATTGAGAATAAAAGGACAAACAAAATGACTGTAAATTATTTATTATTTATATTTTATATATGATTACTAATAATAGATAAATTAGAAATTTAATGAAATTTGAGATAAACGTGCATTTTTATAATTCACTATAAATAAAATACCATAATAAGACAAAATAAATTAATAAAAAAAATTATATAAAAACTAAATAGTGATTAATGATAAATTAAATATTTAATAATCACGTACATGTCTCTATTTTATATATGATTCTTAATATTTGAGATAAATATGTATCTTCATCCCAAATATTAGTAGTATTATGACTTTATCTATGAACAATAGTTTTATTAATATTGAAATGAAATTAGCTTATTAACATTATTGTCATGAGTGGACCCATGCTGAATTTTTTTTTCATATTATATATAGATATTATATATAAGTTATAATTTAATCCCACTAATGTCTTCTATTTTTTCTTTTTTTTTGTGTATCAATTTTCATTTTCTTTATGGAGAAAAAATATTTAGCTACAACTTGCTTACATGGGTAAACAAACTCTTATCGATTACTTATGCATCAATAGTTAGATACATGTCATTGTACTGAATATATAATTTTTCTTCTAATTCTAAAAAATTTGTAGGTAAATCGAATCTATTACGTTATCTGTAAACCAATCCAATCACACAATGACATGAATGCATATTGTTTTCACATCAACTAATGAGAATAAAGCAATAAAATGCATGTCATTGTGTGATTATATTGGTTTACAGATAATGTGACAAATCCGGTCAACCTAAGAATTTCTCTCTAATTTCAATTCCCAATTTGCACCAATGTTGAAAAATTCTTTCAACAAATAATCTTATAAAATGACTTAATTTTTTTCATCCTTAAATAATAATTAAAAAAAATAACCAAATAAAATGTTTGATTCCTTACCTTGAAAATGATTTTTTTATCATATTTTTTGATGAAATTGTTATACAATATTACCAAAATATGTTTGATTTAAAATATGAAAACTCGAAAGAAATAATTATAATTGGTGAATGCATGATTTAAAGTTTTTTTTATTAAAGTATTAATATTTTATTATTTAATTTTGATTCCACTAAAAAAATTGGTTGGGTCTACCCCCGACTGTTGTGACATTATAATTCTATATTTATCTTAAATATTAATTAATTGATTCACATTCAAAAAAAGACAAAACAAAATAATAAAAAACAAATAATGATTAATTACAAATCCAATATTTAATAATCATGTATAAAACACGTTAATGAAAAACTAGTTATATTGAAAACTTGAAAAATTACTCTCTCTTAAGATAAGAAATTATAATTTATCAAAAAAAAAGAGATAAGAAATTATAATTATATATATTAAGACACTATTATCCTTATTTATAATATTATTTGGTAAAAAATAGTATTTTAAGTATTCTATTTTACATATGAGAACATGTATTGTGTATCTTTTTTATTTTTATTAATGGATTATTTTGGAAATTTGAACTCGAAAATTCAGTCTTCATCATCAAATCAAGAACACCAACCTAAAACTTATTGGCCGAGAAAATATTGTTTTTTGTAACCGAAATAACACAAGAACGTAGTCATATATAAGGTAAAAAATCTGTTCCCCGGCAAATAAATAAAGCGACATGTACCTTTGCTGTACATTGGTCTTGCAGCGAAAAATCAATTCCCCTTCCCATTTTTCAAAATTTCCACACCGTCATTTTCTTCAACGAATCAAATAAAGTAAACGAATCTAAATATTTTTTTTAAGGTATGTTATTCAATTAGATCCGTCATATATACTATACTAAACTTTGACTTTGTATTTTTATTATACCAAACCTTTTGTCTTTGACAATATAGTAAATTGCATGAGAAAAAAAAAAGAGTTTTTAATAAAAATTTAGGCTATGCGTAATAAAATTAGCTGATAATTTAGTACATGAAAATTTAATAGGTAATAATATAGCTGATTTAATTAAAAATATTTAGTAAAATGAGCTAAAAAAATATAGAATGACATAATATAAAATATTATATAAAAATATATTTAAATATATAATATAAATTAATTATATAATATATATACATATTATAAAAATTATATTGCTCGATATAATAAACACGTCTACATTTATCATCTAACATTTTATTATATATATACATATTAAATAATTTAATAATTATATTATTATTACAACATGTCATTTTATAAAAAAAAGCAAGGGTATAATGAAAAAAAAATAATAAGCTACTATATTTTTTTTATGCTAGTTTTACTAGCTTATTTTTTTTAGAGATTATAATCTAATTTTTTTTAAATAAACTACTTTATAAAATATAAATTATTGGTCAAAATAAATAATTTTTTTAATCAAATTATATTATAATAGTTTAGTGTTGCCAAACATAAGCTCAATAATAGAGTCAGAAAATACAGGAGCATGAGACTGTCACGGGCGGGTTTGAGTCACATAGCGAACCAACTCTAATTAGAACCCAAAATCTGAAATACCATGAAGAAGGCGTATGAATACGATCATAAACCAAAATTCAAAGAATCCGAAATATATATTGATAATTAACGAGTTAATGGTCAATTGAGATTAGGATGTACTCAATTTAAAACTTTATGGATAATATTACAAAATTATTCAAATCGATTTATCAAAAAATTTATAAATAAATATAAGTTTTTTAAAATTAAAATCCATGGCGAAAGTGATAAGCGTGATTTACGAAGAGAGGATAAATTTTTACGTGGATTAGATTTAGATTTATCGAATCAAACTAATTATATAATAATATATATTTAATTATTTTATTTATTAAATGCAGTTATATAATTAAATTAATTTATAAATATCGTATTATATCCAATCCATCTGAGTGTCAAACAGATAACTATTCCCTTTTAAAGGTTTTGCTTGGGGCAAAAGATTCTGAGTGTCAAACAATTGTAAAGATCAATAACTACGTTATAATTTCACTGAAATGATCAGCCGAGTGCTGCAAGTGAAGGCCGACTGGAAAATTCTCAACGACATTTAATTTCTGTTTAGGATCCATGGTTTTATTCGCTCTGAAATTTGTATCAACGGAAATACTCTGCCGACCGACCCGCCGTGCATCGTGTTATAACCGTAATTAAAGCCGTAACCATGGCTACACCCGCCCCACTCTCAATCTGACTGCCGCGTGTAATTGAAACTCCACCATTGAGTGGAAGTGAACAACACGAGCTTGAAGTATGCATGGTATACATGATAAGGAAGGATGGATGGTCATACATCACGAATGCGCATCACTCTAAGGGCATGCCAGCTCATCACCAACTTTCCATTTAATTAATTAATTAATTAATTACCACCCCCTTTAATAATACCGCTATTTTGACCGCTTAGAAAAAGGTGAATAAAGAAGGAGAGTGTGGAAGCTAAAATAAAGCGGCAAGCAGAGATACAGACCAGACCAATAGTAAGAGACAGACAAAGGTAAACGAAAGGTACCTTTGTATTTTTTATAATGGCTTAATTAATTGGGCATTTGATAATTTTCTGTGATGTTTTCATTGAGATTTGCGTCTGGGCCTGTCTGTGTTCAATGTGTGTGAAAGGTGGTTTTTTTTTTTTTTTAAATTACTCTGGTTAGGTTAAAAAGGTCTTAAATTACTACTATGGTGTACGAGTGAGTGCGATAAGTTATTAACTGATCTTTGTATCGTGGCCATAGATTTCCAATCCTTTTTAAAACCCTAATTAATTGTATCGCCGCCTTCTGAGGGTTTCTCTCTTTTCTTCACTCTATATTTATCAGTCGTTCATTCAGTTTATTGCCTTTGGTTTCTCTCTGCTCGAAGGAAGCCAAGAACTGAGAAGGTTCTCTGTGTTTTGAGGTTGTGGATTTATGTCGGCTAGTTTTGCTTTGGCTTTGATTGGGGCTCCGTTGCAGCTCTGGATTTTTTCTTCTTCTACATCCACTCCCTCCCTTTTCTTTGGTGCTCTCTGTTGCGCGATTTTCTGCTATATGCTTCTCTGCTGTTTGGAGCAGGGCTTGAATCTGGGGTTCCCGTCTATTTCGATGCGTTTGAGACCAAAAAGGTATTGATTTTGTTGCCTAATTTGCATTTTTGACTTCCGTGTTTGGTTTCTATTGCCTGTTTTGATTACGAGTATGATGGGTTTTTATTTGGGTTTTGCAGGACTTGTTCTGGTGTCGAGTGTTTTGGGGCTTTTCACATAAAGAGATTGTTTTACCTTTTCTTGTTCTTGAGAGGGGCTCTCACTTGATACCACCGTGATAATCTGAGTTTTTTTTTTTCCTTTTTGATCATCTAAGAAAATTTTGTTTTAATTTTTGAAGAATTTTCTGGGTATTGTTGAGGGGTTGTGGGATCTTTTTCGCGATGCCGGAGCCTAGAAAACGACCTTTGAAAAACAGTAATTCCTGCAAAAAATTCGCCGATGTCAAATCACTCTTGACCCACGAGTCCAAAATGAGAAAAATCCGTGTCATTTATCACGATCCTTGTGCAACTGATACTGATTCATCTGATGATGAATCAGATAGAAATGATGAAAGATCTGCAAAATCAAAACGATTTGTGCGAGAGATCAGTTTCCCTTTGGTTGCTTTCCCCCCTTCTCAGTCTCTCTCTCCTGAGCCAGAGACTTCTTGTCAAGACAGTAACAATAGTGGTAAAATCACCAACAAGAAGAGAAGGGTTTTGGGTAAAACCCCAGCACCTACAACAACAGTCGCAACAATCACAACTTCCGGCGGAGCATCTGTGAAGAAACCTGTTGGTGTTAGGCAGAGGAAGTGGGGGAAATGGGCAGCTGAAATTAGAAATCCAGTCACCAAAGTCAGGACTTGGTTGGGCACTTATAACACTCTTGAAGAAGCAGCTCAGGCCTATGAAGCGAAGAAAAGGGAGTATGATGCTATGACTGTGGCTCTCTCTGAGAAGAGTCGAAACATATCATCTTCTGTTGCTAATTCTCAATCGCACAACATCAAGAGCGACAAGAACAATACTGATCCTGTTTATTCAGATGACACTGAGAGTGTTTTGTCGCATACTTCTCCATCCTCTGTTCTTGAGCTAGACACTTCTGTTGTATCAAATGTTAATGCTGACCCTAGTGATTTATTATTCAAAGAAGATGACGGTTTAGATACAGATGTTGCAGATCTTGAGATACCTGATTTGGGTTTCATGAATGAGCCATTGGGGTTATGTCCAATTGATCAAGATCTCAACTTGGGGCTGGAATTTGAAAACTTCATTGATGACTTCGGCCGAGTTCGTGACGATTATTATGAGATTGAAGATCTTGATTTGTGTGGTTTCGACAGTAATGAACCAAGCGAGCTCCCTGATTATGATTTTGAGTTCGGAAACGAGGAATTTGCTTATTTGGATGATCATCATCATCAACAGCATCAGAACCAACTGCCCTTCAACATAGCATGCCCATAAGTTTTGCAGCTAGGATTTTGTTCGTGTTACTATTTTAGCAGTCTTATGGTAATTTTATATTTTACAGCAAGAAAGAGTTTTCAGAACAGATTATGGGTTCTGAGAAACGGTTTTGTGAGTTGAGTTTAATTAATTTGTTTAAGGGAGAGTCCAACGGAGAGGTGAAAATGAGCATCTTTATACTAAGAAAGAGTAGAATCCTTTGGGTTTTCTTGTGCTGTCTGAGCCGTCCATAGGATTCTTAAAATGTCTGAATTGAGAGTTGCTCACTTCCTCCCCTTCCATGTTGGTTAATTAAGTTCATATTTATGTGTTTTGAAACTTTTTTTTTATAATCTTTGTTTCTTTTTTCAATTAATAATTTGCAATTATAAATGGTTACTGTATGTTTAATTTTATTGATCAAGTACTTGTTTACTGTGGTTCTGTGCATGAAACAATTGTGGGGAGCAACCAAAGCAAAGCATGTGGGGAAGGAGAGGCAGGAAAAATGAAGTTATCTGTAGATAGAGGGCCAACGACCGAGGGGGGAGGGTGTGGGGTTTCTATAAAGACTTTAGATAGCTGGAATCCAATTCCAAATTGCTTTTGGTTATTATACAATGATAGCTATTTCTTTAAAGAAGCCTCTTGACCTTTTGGTTTCTGCCCACGAGCTTAATCGCTTGTCCTTTCTTGTTTTCTGTCCCCTACTTGTACTCCGATTCATCTCATCAAATCGGAAGCTTTCATCGCAGACAACCAATTTTTTCATAATTTCTTATATTAAAGCATAAATTGCCTAAAAAGTATAGCCAGTTAATTAATATTTGATCCACTTGATCATTCGGGCGAATGCTAATGCGTTGTAGTTTTAATTTTCTTAACATACGAAATAACTAAAAATGAAAAACAAAAAAGAATATCACAATTTCTTGCCTCGCGGTTTAATTGTGATTCCAACAATCTCATAAAATGTCTTTATATTATATTCGGAGTTGAATAAAACATCTCCAATAGTCTTTGTTTTTGTTTTTACCTAAATTTAAAGGTTATTATATTTTTCAACAGTAATTTAATTTTTTAATTTATTTATTTCACTTTTTAAAATTTGTATTCTCCCTTATATTTAAAAGCCGTATTCTCCCTTATATTTAAAAGCCGCTAAGAGTTTTTAAATAATATTTTATTATTATTTTTTTCTTTTTTTGTTTCTTTTTTCTTTTCTTTTTTTGTGTCTTACTTTTTTCATCTTTTTCACTTCTTCTCTTCATTTTTTTTCTAGGTAGTTTTATTAATAAAAAAAAATAAAATAGAGAGAAATATAAAGTGTTATTGGAGTACATATAATTTTTAAGATAAACTAAAATAAAGTTGATTTTTTATAAGAGTGATGCTCTAAGTAGATTTAATTAGAAATTAATAATATAAACAATTGAAACCCTTTCTTATGTGAATCCGAAACTTGCCTGTTTGAAAGAGGAAAAAAGAGAAAAAAAATGTTAGAAAATTTGTGATTATGAGCCATTTTAAAAGGGTAATTTGGATGGGTTCTAGTTGGCATTGACATAAAAATTATGAATTAATGTATTCATATGCTCAAAATAGAGAATATGTGAATAAAAATTGAAATTTAAAATAAGTTCATTGCTAGGGAGATATAAAAAAGGAAAAGTGAAAGTGTGAGTTGTCCTACATTACTAAAATATAAAGTTAACTTGTATTTATATAATAAGATACTTTCTTATATGGGTAAGAAAATAGCATAAAAGGTTTTTTTTGCTCGTTCAGGCGCAAAAGGGATGCAAATCCATGGTCCAAGATAGTCCGGTGTGTAGATATACGATTTGCGTACACGAATGTCGGATTTAAATCTCATGATCTGGACCAAACTCAATTTTTATATTTTTTTTACTTATGAAAATTGAATGACACGACAATACGGCCAAATGTCTGGTATGCCTGTGTCGCGTGTAAACAAAGTTGATTTCATACTCTTATGTCGTTTCATACGACCATACTTTTGACATGTCCGTTTCATTGTACTACAGTGTATGCATGGTTAATTCACATGCCCGTGTCGTTTGTTTTCTAGATTTGCCTTTTGAATTTCTTGTCTTTTGAAATTTCATTTTCTGATATTTTAAAGATTAAATTTACTATTATTTGTATGTTACAAAGATATTATTAACAGTTTTTAAAAAAATTAATCACAATTAATCTCATGTCTCATCCATCTAATATAAATAAAAATTATTGGCTTTTGTTGAATAGTTTTTTCTTTTTGGTCTCTTGTTGAGAAAATCTAGTTCTTCTATTTTCTTCTTTTCCTTCTTAAGTGATAGAAATTGTGACATATAATCAGTTCGCTGTAAGTGAATATTGTATGGTCAATATCTACTTGATATTTGTTGTATCTTGGAAGACAAATTC
Source organism: Balakata baccata (assembly GCA_949630135.1). Classification (NCBI taxonomy): domain Eukaryota; kingdom Viridiplantae; phylum Streptophyta; class Magnoliopsida; order Malpighiales; family Euphorbiaceae; genus Balakata; species Balakata baccata. Next base: position 9,814 of record CATIWF010131192.1, read on the forward strand.
CAATTTTTCTAAATACTGTTAGTATGTAACAAATTTATTTTAATGACGCTGTATGAAATACATTTTTTAGACTTTTTCTATATTTTTTTTTTGTCATTTTATTCGAATATTTTTAACAAAAGAAAAAAAGAAAAAGGGAAAAATCAAAGGCTAGATGGAGGTCAATAGGCATGTGGAGATGTTTCTTCTAGTAAAAACAATTTGATCATGATTTTTTTTATGTGTGGAGTCGAGTCAGTTGACTTGGGTGGGCTGCATAATGGCCACGGCTGCACCGTCTGCCCTTTCATCTACAAAACTTGTCAACTATTGGCTAGAATCCACCCACCCCACCCCACCCCGGTGGTGGTGGTGGACGTGAAAGCTGATCCATTAGATTTCCATTTTACCCAAAAAAAAAAAAAAAAAAGGGAAAAAAAATCCTAACTACAGTTGGAAACTTAAACTTTAGATTCGCATTCTAATTTGGGTGTTCATTGGAGAACTTTTCCCAGATGGGTTATATGCTTCAAAAGAAAAAATCCTATTAAAAAACCCTAAATTACTAATTCTATTCTCAATGGGATTACTTATCTTTACATTTCCAAAATTAAAAACTTTTCCCAGGCTTAGTTAAAACCCTCTTCCCCCGTATCTTTACTAATTTTATTCTCAATGGGATTACTAATCTCTACATTTCCAAAATTAAAAACCCTAAATTAGCCTTAACTAAATTCACTTTTCATTTATTTACGTGCAAAATTAAAAATTAAAGATAAGAATAGGAGCAATAATAGTGATTGAAATCTAAACCCAAAATTTGTGTAGAGAAGATTAAAAATATGTGTTGAGAATGATAAATAAGAAAATATGAACTCAATTTGGTACATGGGACAGAGCAATAATTTTAAATATAGAATAAAGTGTATTTCAGTAATTTAGTTGTTTTACTAATTTATCCCATCATTTATACCAAACATAGGATTACACATTTGGATTAGTTAACATTAGTATTACAATATTTATACCAAACAAGGATTAATTTAACTAATCTAATGGCTTAACTAAATAAAGGATTAATACTAATCCTATGGCTTAGGCAATTAGCAAATCAAATGGACACTTAATTAATTTATAGGAATTTGAGTATTTGTTATAAGAGCAATATTTTGTAATTGTTAATAACAAAAAAAAAAAAGAAGCAAGATTCCAAATTATTCACCAAATGAATTCCTAAGTTGAATGAAAAATTAATGACCAATATATATATTCAGCAGTTGTTAATAATAAATATTAAACGAAAATCAATAATCAATATGTACCTAAAAAATATAAAATAAAAACTAAAAAAATACAAATTTAGAAAGCAATTTGTTGAGTTGTCCCAATAATCAAAACTTAACACAAGATTTCAAATTATTCACCAGTTTTATTATCAAATAGTTGCCAAACAAAATATGACCATCATGGAAATTGAATCGAGAATTCTAGAGAGCCAAACAATATTTAGAACACCCATAGTAATTTTGGAACAATAGTTTTTAAATATAAAACAAATGATATTTGAATAATTTAATTATTCCACTAATTTATTCTATTACTTAAATCTTCATACCAAATATGAGATTAAAAATTTGAATTAATTAATACTAGGATTAAAATATTTCTACCAAACAAGGGCTGACTTAACTAATTCTAGCATTAATAGTAATACTATGACTTAATCAATACTTAAACCAAACAGATTGTAAATTTCTTACGAATAAAATAAATATTTATTAATTGATTAATGAAAATTCATTTCTTAAAAACTATAAGTATATTATCAGTAAACTATAATTTATAAGCTGTAAATTCATTTGTTATAAAATTTCTAAATGAAGTAAAATAGTAAACAAGAAATTAACCTTTATTTCATTTAGAAATTTTATAACAAATAAATCTATCAGGTTCATCAGCAATAAAGTAAAGATTTATTAGTTTTTTCTTGAGAAATATTCAATTATTAATTGTAGATTTTTTAGGAATAAAATAAAAATTTATTAGTTTATTAATAAATGTTAATTTCTTATGTTTAGGGATAACAATTGATACAAATTTTGCGAATACCTGTACATATCCGTACCCATTTAAATTTTAATGGGTATCTCATTAGGGTTTTAGGATGAATTTGAGTAGTAATATGTAAACCCATCATGAGTTTGGGTAGCGTACGGATAAAGGCTCTTAGGTACCGCTACCCGATTATATATATATATATGTATATATATAATTTATTATATTCAAATTTAATAAATGTAATGATAAAATTAATTATTTTTTATGTGTTTCTAAAGATTGATGAATTACAAATGTAATAAGATTTTGAAATTAAAACATAATTTTTTTTCGTAATAAATAATAAATAATTTTATTGTTTTAATATTATTTTTGAACAATTTGATGAATTATTTTAATTTGAATGTATTAAATTAAATTTTATGTTTTATTTTATCTATTTTATTTGATTTTGTGGTAATTTATAATAGATTGTTTTTATATTTTAAAAATTTTAATTATTTAAATAGATTGAATTTTATTTTAGTTTAAAATTTTTAATAATAAACGGGTAATTAAATAGATTAGGGCATCAAATGGGTAATGTTAATTGGATTTGAGACGAATACGAGTATTAATATTAAATTTTTAAATGGATTTGGGACGGGTCCGGATAGTGGATTATATGTTTGAGTTCGAGTTCGGATAGAGCAATTTTTACGGATAGCTTATCCGTTGCCATTCCTACTTTTATTAATACAATTTTATTTTATTTATTTGTATATTTAATTTAATAGATATTATTTATATATGTTTTGTGTTTTGATATATAATGGATATTATATCCCAAACTATGCAAGTTAAATTAATATCATCCCAAATCACCAAATGGGAAAACATCCATAATTGATCAATCCACAAACCCAATTAAACATAGGTAAAAAAAAAAACTCTATTTTATTTTAAACAAACAATCACCAATTACCTAGATTTTGATTTTGTCCATTTCTACTGAAATTATGAAATTTAAATTAATATCATTCCTGTTTTTGTTGAGAAAAACAGATGAATTAACTTATGGGCATAAATAAAGAGAATTGCATAAAAACCATCATAAAAGACATACAAATAGAAACAAATTATTTTGCAAGTGGCTACCAGGTACTAGGAAAATAGGAAAAAAGTTGGGATCTCAGAATTTGAAAGAGTCAATAAACTTCGAAGTGGATATTTAATTATGGTAAGATGCCACTATTACAAAGAACTTCAGATTTCATTTCTCAAACGTGTGATTAAATTCTGATCCATATTGTAATATTGATTGATATCCATAATATAATTTGCGACAAAAGCAGAAAGTAAAACTTTAAGAAATGATAATTTTTCTATCATTTATAATGTAATTTTTAAATTTGGTAAAAAAAAAAAGGGAAAAAGAAAAATAATGGGTTAGCATGATTGATGATGGGGTCCTTATTTTATATATATTATATCTACTAAAAATCATTATGTGGTGACAATGATGGGGAGGTCTAGAATGGATGTACCAAATAATAATAATAATAATAATAAAATTCATAACTTTATTTGTATATATATAATATAGGTAAATCTTGTCCTGATCGCTCACCAAACAAAAATTGTAGGAGTCAAGAAAGTTGGAATAAAATTAAGATAATAATGGACTGACTTTGTGATTATTGGTTCATTGTCAGTTCAGTTCATTATCCCATTAGAATAAAATTAAGTTAGAATACTTTCGCCTCTAGAGGTAGAATGACCTTTTTCTTAATAATATTTTCATTAGATATTGTTCAATCTATAAGTTGCATTGTTTTTGAATTCAAATGATTTCACACATAATTGGGTTTTGTGCTTCAAATATATAAAATGCATTTTATAGTTTATTAGAATGCTCGTCATAAAAATATTAAATTTTTATTAATATTATTATTGGATGATGACGAAAAAATTTAAATGCGAAACCTCTTCTAATATTTAGAGCATCTTTATCAATATTATTTATTTTAAAGAACATATTTAGTAAAATAAAAAATATTTTACAATATTTTTAAATATAGATAGTACAAATTCGTTTTAAAATCCGATGAAATTTTTATATTTTACCATTCATTTTATTTTATTTTATATAAATAAATAATTATCAAAAGAAAAAGAAATAATTTTTATTAGAAGAAAAGAAAAATATTTTTAGAGAAACACCAATAAAAACAGAGCACATGCATAAAAACGGAGATCCATTGATTGCAATTAGAATACAAGTGAAGTTCTCTTGATGTAGAGAGCCATACTAACTCTTTTATCTAAATTTTAAAGATAGAATCCATCAGAGATCATAGTTATATAATGACTTTTGAAAATAAATAGCATTTTTGGAGTGGATTTCAAGGAGATTGTGTAACAATAGTTTCAACGCATGTATCAAGATGCCATTTTCCTAAAGATAAATTTGTTCTCCCTTTAGGATATAATGAGAGCTCCTTGATTATGTTGATCTCTAATCTAAGCAGCCGATGTATATTGTGAGTGAATAGATTATAGGTCGTGCACAAACTTTCAATCCTTATATGTTCTAGAGATAAAAATATGTAAGACTCTTAAAATGATTAGAACATTAATTCTATTATTTTCTAGTTTAAACATATCGTTTCTAATATGATTGAATCAAATTAGATAAAATTTTTGTTGGAAAAGGACTCTCTATTAAAAGTTGAAATCGTGTATTTGTGTAGGTGTCACGAGCGTGACGATTGTCATGCTCGTGATAGCGACAAAACTTTGCCTAGCAGTGTTGGCATGCCGACTGGGCACGCTTGTGACTAGAGTAACCTTTTGCCCATTAGTGTTGACATCTCGATTGACATGCCCATAATAGGAGCAATCTCTCCAACACTAGAGCAGGTGTGTTGGTCAATACGCTCGTGCTAATACAAACCAATATCGATATAAATTTGACGATTGTCATGCTCATGCAGATCTTATATTGTTGAAATATCCAACAAGTCTATTGGAGATATTCTTACAAATAAAAATATCAATTAAATTATTTCTTCATTGATTATAAAAATCATTTTTGGATTTTATTATTTTAAATGAAATATGAATTTCATTGAAAGGAATTTTTATTTGTAAATTATGAATTTTATTCTTGTAAAAAGAAGTTAGTTATAGTACAAATGCATATTTTATGATGAACTAGATCTTTTAAATAAAAATAAATTTATTTATGTAATTATTTTACCTTTCTTTTTTGGCAAAGAAACAAAATGAAATGTCATTGAACAGTTTGCAATTTTATTAGTAAACCTGTTAAATGATTGGATATTGCAAAGAAATGTCGTTTTATTGTTATTTTATATCTTCTCAAAATGTCGCTTTATAAATAAAAATATGTAATTGAATTCTAAAATAAATAAAAATATGTAATTGAATTCTAACAACAATTTGAAATTAAATTTTTAAACATTTGAATTAAATTCAAAAATAGAAAAATGAAAATCAATTCTCAAGAATAGAAAAGCAAAGGAAAAGAGACGAAAAAAAGAAAAAAAGAAAAAAAAGAAAGAGGTGTGCTATTTATTACTTTTTTTGTTATCTAAACAATCCAATATTTGAATATTGATTTTATTTATTTAAATTTGTATCGAATAGATATAAAAGGAAATAAAATAAAATTTTTAAAAGTATTTCACACAATAAAAATTCAAATTTAATATCTTTAATTAAGGAATAAAATAACTATAACATTCTATCTTATTCTTTGAAGGTATAAGACATCTTCCTTTAATTTTATTTTCTCTTTATCTTTAATAGTGGTTATTATTATGGTTATTGCTTATTTTTTTTGGAGGGTTAATTTCATTTGTGACCATCAAATTTTGTTTTTTTCAGTAAAATTATAAAACTTTTTTCTTTTCAAAAAAATTACTGAATTTTATTTTTATTTTTGTAAAATTACTTTCAGCCAATTTTCATATATGAATAACTAAAAATTTAACGTAACTGTTGGCGTGTCACATTTAATATGTCACCGAAAATTTGATACAATAGCTAATGTATCACCAGAAACTGGCTAGAAGTGATTATAGTAAAACGAAAACAAAATTATGTGATTTTTATGGGACAATTTTTTTTGAATGATTTTACTACCATAAGAGTAATACAATGATTTTTTTTTATAATTTTACTACAATAAAAATAATACTCAGTAACTATAAATAAAATTCGGACCAATTATGATTCTCTTCTTATTCCTACTCAGTTGAGAGTTCCAATATATTAATACAGATGTTTAGATTTGTGTCCTTTTTTTTTTTAAATACTTATTATAAGTTTTCTTAATTTTATAATGATGATTTTCTTAAATCTTTCTATATGTATGTGTTAATACTTATGAAATTCTTTGATGCCTTTTTTCTTGTATTATGTTTTTAACTTTATAATTAACTAATCCATGCGAGTTAATTTCTGTTTAGGTTTGGTTTGATTTGAGTATTATCTAAAATAACAAAAAGGCAAAAGCAGATATAGAACCGTAAATGAACCGAAATTCTCGTGAGTTATTCGGATTTCGGTTAAAAAAAAGCATGTTCGAGATCGTTTGCTAATAATCTTAACAAGTTGAGTTTGAGCTCAAATCCGAGCTCGAAAAACTTATCGAGTTTGAACTTAATATTGTTTAGCTTGTTAATTTATGAACGTGTTTATTTAAAAGTTTGCAAATGTGTTCATTTAAAAACTCGCAAACATGCTCATTTAGAAGTTTGTGAACATGTTTGTTAAGGCTCGTTTAAAATTTGTTTATATTATATTCCGTTATCAAATTCCAACTTTTGTTATTATTAGTTAACGAGTCGAATACGAGCTAAACTCGTTATGCAAAATAAAAAAGTTATTTACGAGCTGAGTTTGAGCTACTCGCGAGTTTACTAATTATGAAACGAGCCAAGCTCGAACTCAAATATTAAAGTTCAAATTGATTGAACTCGACTCGAATTCAATCCTGTGATAGATTTAAATGAACCAAATTCAATCTTATCAATATTCAGATCGGTTTGATTACAACTCTAAGCTAAAATATAATGTGGAATGACATTTTGTCTAATCTTGATTTCTTTAATAAAGGATTGATAAAGTTTTGAATTCAAGTGTTAAATTCAAATTTTCTAAGTTAAATTTTCTGTTAAAAAATAATAATAAAAAAGAAGAATAGGAAGGACGAACGTAACTTTTCGTCCAAGGAAGATTGTTGGATAGTCCACATCATCCTTCTCTTAGTCCAATATATATAAGAATGCGGTCTTTGTTATTTATGATGTGTGAATACAATTATATGAATTTTTTTTAGTTTAATTAAAAA
>CATIWF010131198.1:0-23411 GCA_949630135.1 Balakata baccata
ATTCCTTGTTGCCTCATTGAGGTTGCTCATAGGGTGGTGATTGGGTATAGCTTGAGGTATTCGAAGGTAATTGAGTAGCCAATAGAGGATTCACCGCTCCTGATAGAGGGAGAGTATACCCACGGCCTCTTGTTGGGATCATTACTCGAGAATCTCTGGCCAGAGTGGAACTGTCAAGAAGATGGTCTTTAGTGACATGTCTAATTGAGTAATGAGTCTCAATGACAAGATCTAAAATCACTTGGGCTAGGTGTGACGTAGTAAATCTAGCAGGAGCTGACACATAGTCCATGCTCTGAACCGAGTGGGGTATAGAATGGTGAAAGGACAAATTACACATATTTATTGTCTATGGAAAGGTTCGTAGTCAAACCACTAATTTTTCGGTCAATTGGAGATCATGATGTGTTGCTAGATACCGCTCATGATTTGCTTAAATTATTTGATAATTTAAGTGGCCAACATAACCGGGAACCTAATGGGTCACACACTTTGGAGATGTAAAAAATGAGTAAAATGGCTTTGGATGAGATCCAAAATATGAAAAAATTATTTTGAGTCGGTTCGCGATAAGATCGCGGAAAAAAAATCGCTCGAGGGGGTTGACGGGCCCGTGCGGACCCGCTGGCCTGGCGGGCTGCTGCTGCGCGCTAGCACGCCAATCGCCCCAAATCACATATAAATGGCCTAAATTGGCCATGACACTATTCATGCCTCTTCATTTTCTCCTGCTCTCAATTTTGATATACTTTTCTGATTTTTTTTGGATCTGAAAGACCCCAAAAGACAGAAAATAGACAAGGAAAAAATTTTTGGAGAAGAAAAATTTTTGGAGACAACAAGAAAATTAAAGAGTTTGATTTTCTTCTCATATGAACATACACCATTACTAGCACTTTGATGTATGTTCAAGCCATCTCCCTAGTGGTTTCATCCTCTCATCTTCGCGTGGATATTGTTAGAGACAATCCAAGATTGGATTGTTGTGGTTTGCTACAATCCAACAAGGTGAGAAGTTGAAGAAAAATCAAGAAATTATAAAGGTATAAATTTTGAATTTTCTTTGGTTAAATTAGTTTTAATCGGCACATGTATAATCCTTTGATTCGGGTTTTGAAAAATTTTATTTTCCACTGCGTAATATGTATGTGATACATGCTCAAAACCCTTCAATGGGTTCACAATATTAAAGACCTAATAATCATGCATTTTCATGTACATTTCTAACATGATCTATTTTACTTCTAGGCTGCTAGAATTATCATCATGTCATCAAATGTGAACTTGCGATCAAACTTGGATGCAAATAAATTGACAAGGCCAAACTTCTTGGACTGCCTTAGATACTTGAGAATTGTTCTCAAGGTTAAAAAAATAAGAAATGTCCTAGATGAGCCACTTCCTGATCCCCCTATTGCTGAAGCTTCTGAAGATATTCATAAGCCATATAAAAATCATCTTATGATAATAAGTTGGCGGGTTGTATTATGCTCACTTCTATGTCACCTAAGCTTCAAAAGTAGCATGAGGTTATGGATGTCATGTAATGCCCGCTAATTAGGGCCTGAAAGTTAGTGTGGGTTATGAAGGGTATTTTGGTAATTAAACATAAGAATTTAAAATATATGTATAAATGAATTAGTTTTGAAAGCATATGAGAGGTGTATCATAAGAACAAGAAGGTATATTTGGGGTATATGTATGGTATATTGATAAATTTTGACTTGGAAAGGGTGTTAAAGGTCAAATTAAAGTGAAAAATAAAGATATGGGGTAGTCACGCCCGTGACTATATGAGTCATGATCGTGACTATCGAACAGTGTGGATTTCTGTGGAGATTTCTCGCAAATTTTAAAGCAGTTGGTACAATACATGTGTTATGCAGCCATGACACCTCTACTATATAAGAATGGCCACCGCTATTCATCATTTTAGCTCATCATTTAACACCCCAAACCCAAACACAGAAGGACATTATCCTAGCGTTCTCTCATGGATTTCTAAGCTCCCAAACACTAAAACCAAGATTAAAACCAAGAATTGAAAGATTTAGCAAGGTGTGGAGAGGAGAAGTTTTCAGGTAGAAGGAGGAACTTGGTTTTCCCTTAGCAAGTCAGTGTGTTTTCTGCCTTCTAGAGGTAAGGAAAACATATTTCTTGAACTCTTTATGAGGATTATGAGGTTATTGGTGTGATTGTTTGTGTTGGGAGGAAGATTCACAAGTGATAGAACTTATGGAGGAAGTTGTTAAGCTCATGTATGGGAGGTGTTTTTGGAGTTTAATTTAGTAAGAAATACAGATATTAGGGTGAGATCATGTGTTTAAGATATATATTGGGAATTTTAGGGATAGATTTATGATTATGTATTTTTGGCATATTTATGGAAGTTGATGGAAATTGTTATAATTATCATAAGAAAATAAGGAGAAAAGGGAGCAAACAACCAAGAAGGCTAGGCAAGCTCCATCAAGGTTTGTACATATATGCATTTTAGTTTACCCTGAATGCATGCTTATGTATTAATTGAATAAATTGCATGCTTGAATAATGAAAATGAGTGAGATATGCATGTGGCATGTAATATATGATAAACAAGATGTTAAAGAGTATGTATATAGTTGTTATGATAAAATGTTGTGGAGCATGATTTTGAATTTTGAATTATTGCTAAAAATATTGTGTGATTGTGATACCATGTGAAATATATTAAGGAAAATAAATGAGTATTTGTGAAATTGAATTGGTAATAAGAGAACAAAGTTAAATGTGTATGTATTGTTGGGTTATAAATTAATCATGATATGTAATTAATTTGTGGATGTTTAGAACTTGGAAATATTGTAAAAATGTGTGAAAGATTGATTGGATTTGATATATGAATGTTTGATGCTTTAAAGAATGGGTTAAAATTGGAAAATTAAGAGGAACAAAAGAGTCATGACCGTGACTCAAAGAGTCATTCCCATGACAAATGTAATGGGATGAAATAGAGGGGTTGCCAAATAGGGTCACCACTTGAGTCACGCCCCTAACTCAGTGTCATGTCTATGACACTGTATTATGGTCATTTTTATGTGTTTTTATGATTTCTAAACATGATTAAAGCATGCCAATAATTAGTACATGATTTTATTTGATGAAATATCATATAACTACATGACTTTGAACATAAGAATGCATTAATTATACATATGTAAGACGTATATTGATTATGGCGAATATGAACATGTTGGAAAGAAACAATTAATGGCTTTAATTGCCCATTTCTCTATTTCAGGACTAATTAGGAATATATGGTGCACCATTGTAGGGGCAACACAATACCGACATTGATATGATTAAAGGACATGATGGCTTTAGCTCCACGAGCACTCTTTGATCCTAATTACATAAAGATGATGATGATATACTCAATCAAGTGGCATTAGCTCCGCAAGCGCTCTTAACTTGAGACTATGGTGTCTAAGGTGACTTTGGCTTCACGACCGCCCTTACCACATGGCCTATATCCGGACAATCCGGGAATGAGGTTTTAGCTAATAATTAATAAAAGGAAACTTAGAATTTGAATGGATAACTTCTCTTGATATTTGTTCATGTAAACTTGTCAAGTTTGAGTTATGTCCAAATAATGTAATAGAATAAATAAAGGTTATGCATACATAGTATTATAAGTGCATATAAATTTCATACATGGGTAGATAATATGTTTTGTATATGCATCAATAATATCTTGGGTATTTGAAAATAAAGTAAAATGTGAGTTTTGGGCTAATAAATTAAATAATGCAATATGGAAATTAACTAATTGACATAAGTAACAAAGCAAGAAATGATTATACAAGGTAATATGAACTTATTTGTTGAATGAGCTTGACATGTTTATCCTTTCATATTATGTGTATTAATTGCATAAAATATGCCTCGATATATTTATGTCATGCAATTGTGTGATCGCGATCATACATATGGATTTTAACAGTTATGTTTTGTATACAGATAAAAACATGTTTTATATTTTGGATATTGTGTATTTGTAACCAGTGGAATGTGAGCCTTGGTAAGCTAGAAAACATTAATTCCAATAGTTGTGGTTAAATATATTATGTTATGATAGTATGGCTTGATAACTGGATTTACATGTCTAATTGGATATAAATAAATAGATTAAGATATTAAATAAAAAGTTTTAACTCTTACCTAGCTTGTCTGTGGCATTCCGCTTATATAATGAGATTATTCCTTTTATATAAATGGAGTGTCAGATGCTAATACCATAATCTATCATCTTATGGAGCTTTTTGATGAGTTTGCACAATCTGAAAGGTTCGAGATCTCTAAACTAATCTTCCGCTCCAAGATAGTTGAGGGGACATATCCAATGCAACATGCACTGAAGTTGAATAGGTATATTGAGAGATTGAGTCAATTGGGCTTCGTTATGGACCATGAATTAAGTGTAGACTTAATTCTCACTAGCTTCCTAATAGTTATGCACATTTTGTGCTTAACTATAGGATGAATACGATTTCATCCATAATACTTGAGCTATGCTCAAGATAGTTGAGCCTTCTGTTAAGAAAAAGAGTAAGGATGTGATGCTAGTGGACTCTAAACAACAAGAAGAAGCAGTCCACAAAGCCTAAGGGAGGCATGGCCAAGAAGAAAGAGACTTACTTCCACTGTGGCAAGGATGACCATTGGAAGAAGAACTGCAAGGCTTATTTGAAGCCCTTGAAGAAGAAGACATTTGATGCTCCATCTATTTCAGGTATTTATGTCATTGAGGTTCATATTGTTTCTAACAAAAATATATGAGTATTACATACCAGTTTTGGCTCACACATATGTACTAACGTACAAAGCCTAAGGAACAGTAGACAGTTCAAGAAAGAAGAGTCAAACTTGTGCATTGGCAATAGAGCAAGAGTTGCTGCATTGGCTGTAGGAACATATGTTTTGACCCTTCCTTATGGACTTATGTTAAATTTGGATGATTGCTATTATGTACTAGCTTTAACTAAGAAAATTAATTCAGTTTCTTATTTAAATAAGAATGGTCTCCATTTGACTTTTAGTAACAATAATTGTATCACCCTCCCGTATAGCATACTTAACCACTACTTATCATGTTATTCCTTTAAAACCTTTATTAGTGAAAACATTTTATGATAACATCACTTGTAACATCCATGACGGCATACATCCATATAAATAAAATATCATGTGTCCATGCTTGTATAATAAGCCATAGTCATAAGTCTATAAACCAGAGCTAAATGCACACAAGATAAAGTAATCTTACAATCCATAATTTGAAATATAATTTAAAACGAAATCCAATTTTATACTAAAATGTATGATATGAAAAGAAATGCATAAATGTGAGCTGACTTTAGATCTGACTGCTCTGATTGGCTCGACTTTTCGTATTAACTCTACCTATAGCTCTAGACCTGCGTGCAAAAAAACTCATACGCTAAGCTATCCAAGCTTAGTGGTATATATAATCATATAAATTCTATCATGCATATCATATCAATATGTCATAACATCATATTATAACAATTCTTACATAAACTAATTAATATAAATCATCATCATGATATTATGCCACATATCACACAAACAACAATCATATCATACCTAGCAAGCAGAAGTCATTCATGTATTCACAAGGACAGTAATACATTTACTTCTTTTCTGTTTATTCATTTAATTTTTCCAATTACTCTATAATAGACTACCGAATACGGGTCGTGAATAAGAGTGTTCTCGAAGCTGAAGCCACCCTACCCACATAACCATGACTGTCTGAATCTGTATTTGAGTCAAGTGCTCTCTCAGAACTGAAGCCAACTTGACTAAAAATTAAATAATTGCTAGCATAATGGGTCAAGGGCACTTTTAGAGTTGTAACCACCTTGCCCGAAAATAATCGCATGAAAAATCATACGGTACCGTAATCACTCTTAATAGCATATCATATATCATATAGTCAGTCATAATACGAATAAAGACATTTAAGTCTTTTTTCGTGATAATTACATAAGCCATATTTCATGGTTAAAATAGCATTTCTATGATATCGCATGACAACTTAAACATTGTAACATATTATCATTTTCATATTATCTCACACATAATTCATGTATCATCATATACATGTTCATTTATCTCATGTCATATTACATAGTACATAATGTCATAAACATCATATTCATATTTCTTAACGTCACATCATGATACTCAAGGTTTATATATATATATATATATATATATATATATATATATATATATTACCATATCCAATATCATACATTGACATATGAATATGTCACGTATATACATTGCCATATCCAATATCATACATCAACATGTGAATATGTCACGTATATACATTGGCATGTTACGGTGTGCCGCTGGCCGTATCCATTGCGGGCCTATGTAGGCCTTGGGTCGTATAAGTCCCAATCGGAACTCCTCTTTTCCGACCGAGAAAGGCCCAATATCAGCAATAAAAATTCAGTCTTTTACATGCAATTCCAAATGTCTTGATTCAAACAGCATCACACAAATTCCAAAATATCATATATCATTTAAACAGACTATTTTGTCATTATAACATGCCACAATCCATTTATCTCATTGAATACCAATTTAAACATGAATTTCATAATTAATCTATCTTTAATCCAAGCCATCATTTCCAAACCATTCATATCAATGTTCATGGCATTTAATAGAGACAATACATCCAAAATACCTAGATACTAGCAAATATGTAGCCAACAAGCGAATAAACATGATTATATGTACAAACCTCTAACAATGGAGCCGCGAAACCTCACTCTACGTCTCTCTTACGCTCTGATGTTCATTCCCTCCTTCCATTCCATTCCCTAGCAACAGTCATATGAGGCAAGGGTCACAAAACCATTCTAAATATATTGCTCTAAGGGAATTATACTGAAACCGAAAAGGTAAACCGTAACTAAAACAATGATAATCCTTTAAACCCAATCTAGGGGTGTTAGAAGAACAAGATACTTGATGAATCCCCTCCGAAAATCAAAAAAGATATTAACAAATTCGGTTCCAAGGGCTATTTGGTAGATAACTTGTGTTTTTTATGAAAACACCAAAAATCCTTATTAAATCCTTGACAAAGCAATCCCAATTGTGTTTTCAAGTGTTAAAACAAAGGAGAATCGAAGGGGAATAATAAGGAATGCTTCTGGTGTGTCTAGGGTGCTCAAAGGGCGGCTAAGTTTCTGATAGGTGTGAAATAGAGTGCAAAAACGTATATTTATAGCGTGCAGTACAAAGGCACGTCCCGACAGGAAAACTGGTGTCATGAGCTAGAAACATTTCCAGACCACAATCTGGCCTTTCCCGAGTGGGATTCGATTATGCCCACAAAACATAAAATAAACTAGAATTGCTCTATTTTATATTTTTACTTTTAATTACCATAATACCTTCTATGGTTCACATAAATGTTAGGCTCTAAATTGTAGACGTTACAATAGTTCTATTATGTTGAATTGTATTATTGATGCTAGTGGTACATTATGCAATGAAATATACATATTAGATATGTCTAGTCCAATTTTAAATATCATTGACAATAAAAAGGCAAAGGCAAAATAATTTGAATTCATCCTATTTGTGACATTATCGCATTGGCCATATATAAAGTGCATGACTAAACTACACAAAAGTAATAGGTTAGACTCATTTAATTATGAATCATATGACACTTGTGAATCTTGCTTATTAAGCAAAATGACAAAGTTATCCCTTAAGCGAAAGGGTGAATATGCTAGTGGGTCATTAAACCTAATACATTTAGATGTATGTAATCCAATATTCATACACGCTAGAGGTGGTTTCATCTACTTCATCACTTTTATTAATAATTATTCATGATATAGGTAATTGTATCTTATGAAATACAAATTTGAAACTTTTGAAAAGTTCAAAAAATTTCATAAATGAAGTAGAAAAACATAACAAGTATTAGAACACTTAGATCAAATTGAGATGGTGAATACTTAAGCCAAGAGTTTCTAGATTATCTTAGGGATAATGAGATATTATCTCAATAGACTCCACCTTACACGCCACAACATAATAGTGCAATTGAATAGAGAAATCGAACCTTGTTATACATAGTAAGGTCTATAATGGGCTAGACAGATCTGCCCAAGTCCTTTTGGAGTTATGCACTTGAGACTGTTGTTTACATTCTAAACAGAATCCCGTCAAAGTCAGTTAATATTACTCCATATGAAATCTGAACTCACTAGTACAGAAAATGATCTTTTACGGCTATTATTTTATTTTATTTTTGGCTATTATAGGAAAGCTATAAATGGAGTCACAAAAAGTCAGTTGACTTTTTGTAGCGGTTGTTGACATCAGCAAAAGATAGACCTTTGCTGTTGTTTTTATAAAACCCAGCAGCAAAAGGTGGACTTTTTACTTTTGTTTTTATAAAAGCTAGTAGCAAATGGTGGACCTTTTTGCTACTGTTTTTACCCAAAAAAAAAAAAAAAGCAGCAACAAGTCTAATTGAAATCAATATTTATTAACTATAAATAAAATGCTGCAAGAGGCAACCTTTTAGTGTTTCTTAATTTTCTCTCAATTACACAAATGAAACAAAAAAGAACAATTCTCCTAGCCCTAACCTAGTTGTCCACCTCTCTATTAGCTTTATACAAAGAAGTAAAGTTCAATCTGCATGCACATGGAAGAAAAAGAGAATATTAGCATAATGTCTTATCAATGGTAAATGATCTAAATTATATTGAGACAAGCCATTTCATTTGAGGAAACCAAAAAATTCATTAGTATCAAGATAATGATGATAAACTTTTCATTGTCTTAATGGTCAAATATTAACTCAGAAAAATATAAGCTTATTTGTCACATAATAATTCTTATGCGACTAATTTTCTAGTACTATAGCAAATTTAGTCCAATGCAGAATTTCATCCCATATGCAAGCATTTTTTAAAGTCCCTTGTACCTCTTTAAACATACTAATCTCTAGCTCAACTAGTTGAGCTACAATGTAATACATGGTAGAATATATATAGTTGATTCCTTATGTTTGGTAGTGTTGCAATACTTCCATTGTGGTCGCCAAAGTTGTTTACGCCTAAAAACTTTCTAGTATTCGTGCAAATCATCAAAAGAACCAAGATATACTATACTAAAACTTTACATATAACACTCTTATATTCATCAAACAAGGAAGAATTCCTATGCTTGAAAAAGCAGGAATCAAGCAAGGAAGAATTTCCAGACTTTAAACAAGTAGGAAAGGATGACTTCCTAATCTTTATGCAATGATTAATTTTACAATAAGCATATTTAACCCTCTTGGCTTATTGATGCATAGGAAGGAAAGAGAATTTGGCCAATTGATGCATAGGAAGCAAAGAGAATAAAATTGGATGATGGAAAAATAAGGAACTAAAACTAAGATAAATTGAAAAAAATTAAGTTGATTGATATGTTGAGGGGTGCTTCAAATTACAAATATCAAGCCCCTAAATTGGCTGAAAATTAACAAGAAACAAAATTCTAATCTAATTCAAACACTAATAAGATAACAAATTCATAATCCAAATCCAGATAAAATCATCTATCCTAATGTAATTAGAAGACATTGAGAAAAAAAGGACCAAAATAAAGTTGACGTTATTCTTTATTAACTAGTATCTTTGTGATTTATTCTTTAGAACAAGAGGTTTTAAGCCAATAATTCTAAGAAGTACCTTATCCTGCCCTGGGGTAGGTTTCGGAAGACGCCAGAATCCACCCTTCTTTTCTTCCTATTGAAATGAATATTTCCAATCATTATCACATTTCTTGAAAGTCTACCTGCAACAATAAAAATACATTAATCATTTTCAGATATTTCACTTCAAACCTTTAAAATCTTGCCTCAAGAATATGTAAAAGTGCATTTGCATCTCAAGAAAACACAACTTTGGCACTGGCATTTGCTATCGGAGTTTACCTCAAGACCAAATGAGAATAATCCAACTTAGATGATAATACCTTTTGCAAAGAAAAGTATGTATATTTAAGAGGCAACTTAACAAAAAATTTACTGCTTTATGTAAGCATTGACCAAGACCCACATTGAATAGTAATTTAATAGTAATAATCAATCAATTCGAGTATAGCACATACCATGAATTCTAGAAAAATAGAGATACCCTTATTGCCTAACTTACAAGTTATATCACATTAAATAGATAATAAAAATGGTAAATACAGAATTTGTGACAGAAACGGAACTGAGTTTGAGGCAATGGAGCTGCTTGTAATGGGTAATAGCCCTCAATTTAGAGTGAACCAAATTTAATCAAATAGGCCACATGTTCAAAGTCCCTGCATGACCCATGACTTTAAAACAACTACTATTATCAACTAACAATTTTGCTTATCTTGTCGGAGTCAGCTAGCAATTTCAAAGTAAATGCAAAATAAATTAGTGGGCCCCTTGGGAAAACATGGATGAATTTAGATTCATTTCACTTAAAAATCACCAATTGGTTAAAACATAATTCTAACCATGTGGCTGTGACTCTCCCTTAACGATGGCTGAAAAATTCAGATCCTCCAAATATAGAAAGTAGGATCATCTCCAAAGTTGTCTCTTCATTATAGAGAAATCAAACAAAATGTTGCAAAATCAGGACGATGAGTTGCATACATCTCATTTAGCTAACTTCCAAGACCACCAACTCAGGGTTTCAAATTTAAAACAAAATGGAACTTATATATCAGAACTAAGATATCCTCCACAATACAAGATATTCATTTTTCAACAACCTGCAACACAGCAACTCAAACCTCCTTCCACCAATTAAGAAAATTAAAATAAACTCCAATTTCGCTCCTCAAAAACCAATTAATTTCCTTTATAGCAAAGTAACATTTGAATTCATAATGAATAAAAGAGGAGTGATTCATCTTACAAATAGTATGTTAGATGCTTTACATTCCACACGGCTAAGAGTCCACGTGAAGCGAAAAATCCCAAACCTTCGCACATCCAAGCCAGTGCCTCGTACTGTTGATACCCAAAAAATAAATAATAATTAAATAAATTACATGTTGATTCCGAAAAATCAGATGACCATAAGGATTAGATCTTTGAAAATTTGATAATAATTACCTTTCCAACCGTATCTGTAATGCGCTCGATGCAGGGTTTAGGGAACGGAGTTCCATTGTCCCAAACCAGTTCGTCATTTACGGGATGCCGAAACGCACATAACAAATGAAATGTTTTTGGTATTTAAGAATCTTTGAGAGCACCATGGCGAATGGAGAGAAGACATCAAACGAAGAGAAACGAGAAAATGAGCAAAATAGGTGAGCGCCAGTGTATTCGTTAGAAAATGGAAGAGATGGAGCCCTATTTATATAATTTTTTCAAGAGCATTTGCAACTATTTTTTATTGGATTAGTCGCATTTGCGTCTAATCTCTTGCTGCTATCATTTAGAAAGCTAGTCGCAAAAGCCTCTAAAATATTTTTTTATTTTTATATTTAAATTATTTATTTTTATAAAAATTAATTATTTGTTATTATATTTATATATTTTTGAAGAATGTAAGGATTGTGTGGAAGAAATATTTTATGACTTTTTGTTATTGTCGAAACACTTAATTATAAAAATGTCACCATATATACTATTTGCTGTTTTTTTTTCAACAACCGTAAAAATTGTTCTTTTAAAGTATTTTTTATACTAGTGACTAACAAGAAATCTTATCTTTCTTACATTAAAGTATGAGGTTGTCTGGTTTATGTGAAGCAGATTATGTCAAATAAGCTCAATGCTAAATCTGATAAGTGTCTGTTTGTAGAATATCCTAAAAAAATGATTAAATATCAATTCTACAACTCTTTAGAACAAAAAATGTTGGTTTCAAAGCATGTTATCTTCTTACAGAAAGAATTTATTCTAAAATGAGACAGTGGAAGCAAAATTGAACTTGAAGAAATTTAAAATGCTCAAACAAATGTAGATCAACTACCTAAACCTAGGGTTGTTATTCATACAGATGAAGTAACAGCTGAACCTTCTAAAGCACAAGCTAAATGCTATTGTCAAAGGCAAGAATTGATTATGACAAGACTTTTAGTCCTGTATCTATGTTTAAATTCATAAGGATACTCTTAGTCATTGTCTCTCATTATGATTATGAGATTTGGCAAATGGATGTGAAGATGGTTTTTCTTAATAAAAATATTACCGATGATGTGTACATGACACAACTAGAGCGCTTCACATCTAAAGATGGCGGTAAAAGTCTCGTCATAATCAATTCTTAGTCATTGTCTCTCATTATGATTATGAAATTTGGCAAATGGATGTGAAAATGGTTTTTCTTAATAAAAATTTTACCGAGAATGTGTACATGACACAACTAGAGTGCTTCACATCTAAAGATGGCGGTAAAGTATGCAAGTTTTAAAGATCCATTTATGGATTGAAGCAAGCATCTCAGTGTTGGAGTTGGAACATCCGATTTGATAAGACAATCAATGAGTTTGGTTTCTCACAAAATCCATATGAGCCTTGTTTGTACAAGAAGGTTAATGGGAGTGCAGTCGTGTTCTTTGTCTTGTATGTAGATGATATACTACTAATAGAAAACAATATCTCAGTCTTGCATTCTGTCAAGATTTGGTTATCTAAGAATTTCTCTATGAAAGTCCTTGGAGAAGTAACATACATTTTGGGGATAAAAATTTATAGAGATAGATCTAAAAGGTTGTTTGGTCTTTCACAATCTACATACATAGATTGTAATACTCCACTATATAATTAGAAGACCCTTTCCAATTTTATAGAGAAACATTACAATGCAAGAGAGATTTCATATTTGATTCTCATAAAACAAACTTTGCATCATGGTCATGATGACTTAAAGAAAAACAGAAAGAAATAGTTTATAAAAGGAGTGTCAATATAAAGTTTTATACTATAAAAGTTAGGGCACACACTTGCCCAAAATGTTTACAAAATTCATTAAAAATATAACTTTTACATGAATTTAAGGATAGACAAAAGCTAATTCTCAACCCAAAAGAAAATAAATAAGATAAAGTTGTATCACCCACCCCAACGACTTGTCCTTCACTTTCTTTCTCTGTGGGCTTCTTCTATTGTTAGCAACTTACTATCAACACTTGCATGTGAAACATCAACACGCTAAACACAACATGCTTAATGGTACATAACAACATATATATTTAATTGACATATATACATGAACATTATACACATTTTAATATGTATGTATGACAAAGTGAATGAGTTTTATATACCATATACTAATGCATTCCTAGAGCAATACAATACATACAGCATTGAATCAAATCAATTGACTGCAAGGGCCAAGAAGGGTACTACTAAGAGTTCATTGTCTCAACCAAATGGGAATATGAACAAGATTGTCACAATTCAAAAGTCCTTATCTTAACTAGTAAGAAAAAGTCCTAGGAATGCTAATGTCCAAGTATTATCCTCAAAGCCACCTAAGAGAAGCCCATGTTTAAGCATCAACTTCTAAACCACATTCAGTGAGGAAAAGCCTAAGAAAGGCCCCTGTTCAGACATCAACTTCTCAATTACAGGCAGTTAAGAGAAGCCCAAGAAAGGCCCCTTTTGAAGCATCTCTTTCTCAGCCACAGCCATAGAGGACAACCCCTATAAATGCAAATGAAAGATCAAGCACAAGCATGACATCAATAGTTGTGAGAGGAAGAGGAGCTATGACTAGAGGATGTGCTTCTTCTAGTGTTAAGAGGCAAAGGGAGGTTGGATTTGGTGTTTATTATGATGAAAAAACTGGTATGATGATTGAAAATGTAAGTATTCCTTCTTCATTCCATATATTTATGCTTTCAAAGAATACATGTACTCATATTTATTGTTTCCTATTGTAGCCTAGAAGAAAGTCATCAAGGCTGATAATACCTCCCAAAGAGGTCAAAAGCTTAACCCTAACTAACATAGAGCTAGGCTTTAAACCACCAGGCTTGAAGTGGAAGGGGAAGGCTACAACTTAAATTTCACAAATAAATTCATATCTCACTATCTAAAAATGGCACAAAGGTGTGGTTGGTACCAGGTGACTTGATTTAACGAGCTAGAGATTCTGTTCAAAAATGTCCGATCAGTGGTTGTTGGACTCCA
This sequence comes from Balakata baccata, assembly GCA_949630135.1. Lineage (NCBI taxonomy): Eukaryota > Viridiplantae > Streptophyta > Magnoliopsida > Malpighiales > Euphorbiaceae > Balakata > Balakata baccata. The sequence continues at coordinate 14,243 of CATIWF010131198.1, forward strand.
ATGACCGAAAAATTTTCGACGACGACAGAATGGCAATCAGAGGGTACCAATAGCTCCCTTAGGATGTGAGGAGTTCAAAAGTACAAGTCTTGTGTCTTGGAAGTGACCGGAAACACCTAGATCTACAAAATTTTCGGTGGCTCCGGAGAGAACCCGAACTCCAATCAACCTTCAAACGTCCGTTCCCGAAGCTCAACCAATACAGTCCAAGATTTTTGGACCTCCTGAATCCATTTCCGGTTCATAATAGTGAAAAGAGGTCGAGAAGATGGAGAAATGGCAAGGGCAACTTGACGCCCGAATTTTGTGCTGCCATTTTCTACAGTTCTAGTCGGATTCTAGAGAAACAGAGGTCACCAACGTGTTGGAGAGGTTGAAAACTACTTGTAGCCTGAATTTTGCATTGATCAAAGGTCGTTTGGATGAAGATCAGAAATGGTGGTAGGAGGTAGAGAGAGAAAGAGAATGAGAGAGAAGAAGAGAGAAAGAGAGAGAGAGAGAGAGAGCTGATGGGAGAGAGAAGAAGAGAGAGAGAGCTAACACCATATTTATAGTCAGTGGTATTTTTGTAATTTTTTATATCAATTCTCGGATTTTACAGAATATTTACCCACAAAAATAATTAAATTATATATTATGAAAATTAAGGATATTACATTTTATTATGCATGTAAATTTTAAAAACTTATCTTGTTATGTATATGATTAAGAAAAATTAATTATTGAATTATATTTATAATATTTTTTATTCTAATATTGCAAAACTTTTCATTTGAACGTTCTTCTACTTAATTATAGATATAATCAGGGACGGAGTCAAGATAAAATATAAGAAGGGGCCAACAATAATAATAGTACAAATGATCCAATAAAATAATAATAATAATAATTAAAAAAAAGTTAGATATATTATATAACTCTAAATATATTAAATATTTCTTCTTCAATGTCAGTTTTTTGGACATTATATTAAAAATTATAGTTTTATTTATAATTATCACTTATTTGTAATTCATAAATTAAAATGAGCAACTCATTAAGGCTAATGCTCATGCTCATCAATTGTTGAGGAAATAAGAACTGAAGTAGATAGAGAAATGATTATTTTGACCCTATTTGAAAACTTTATTGTACATATTTTAGGATTTTTACTTAACTTTTCCTCGTAGGTATGGATGCTAATATATGATTGCATTCGCCCTAATTTTTGGACTATATAATGCCATTTGGCTATCTAATTATTACATAGAGAAATGTTTCTTGGTGTATTAATGGAAGTGCAGTAGGTTGTAGGTTATTGTTGTATTAATGGACGTACATTATGTCCATTTGGTTTAATGTATGTGACATTATTGCGTACATGTTCTTCGTGTATTACTCCAAGTGCATTAGGTGCAAATTATGTGTATTTTTGGATATGTGTGTATTACTGGAATTGGATGGTGGTGTTATGAGTGCATTACATATGTGAATTGTGCATTATTTGGAGTGCAGTTTGTATGCTTTGTAAGGATTAGTTGAGTGACATTGTTAACTGTAAGTTGTTTGCATTGCTAGGATTGTAGGTTATGTGCATTACTAATTACAAATTACACGCCATGGTATACCATTTATGGTGCATTGCTAATTACAAATTATAGGTTATGGCATTGCTAATTACAAGTTACATTCCTTCTTCCCTTTCTTCATTATAACTTAATATTCAAACTATATAACTCAAAGTCAAATTAATCTCTAATTACAAAATTAATATCTGTAAACTACATAAATAATAATCATTTCATTAACTTAATATTCAATTCAAATTACATCACTAATATTGAAATCATACTCTAATTATAACTAAAATGGCCTATAACCATAAAATTACATTCCATTTCCACTAACCAAACTATCAAACTACATTCCATATCCAAAGCTATAATATCTACAAAAAGCTTGTTACATCTTTAAACAACAAACCATTAACACCACCACCAATATAAAAACCATAACTAAAAGAAATCAACAAGTAATCTTTCTTCCTTTGCTCTTTTCAAGCTTGTCAGCTTCTTCATATTCCTTAACTCTTCTTAACAAGTCATTGATCACACATTTTGATTGGAAGCTAACCTCTAGATCAAGCCACTTCATATACTTGCATCCACCTGACTGTAAATAACATATCCTAATAAATTTCTATCATTTCCTCCACCATAAATTTAACAAAAAATAACAAAATACATACTCCATAATTTGGACAACCAAAGAAACATCTACCTAGATTAGCCTGTGTCCAAGAAACCATCGCAATAGCCTTCAAATGACAATGGCATTCCACTTCAGCAATCTCTAGGTTTAATGAATCATTCCATGAAACTTCACTTGATCTCCTTGTGCTCCTGAACAACATTGCTACTTAAATTGATGTCTGAATACCTAATGCTACCTTGAGAAATTGCATTTCGGACTACAATTTCAAACCAGCAGTTAGGCTACTCCTTTCCTGTTAGGGTTTTAAAATTAGGGAAGAATTGCTATTAATAGAGAAGGAGAATGTTTCAAATTTTCTTTACCGTTATATTAATAAATAATATTATCATTACTATTTAATTTTCCATGTCAAGTAGGTTTTTAATTTTTTTAATCTGAATTTTACTCACTCACGTGCCTTAATCGGAATTTATGCACACTTACTCTGCCAACTCAGCACATAGTGGTTGTTTATGCCATTAATCATTCGGTTTAGGGGGCTACTTTGTCTAAAAATGGAATGTAAGGGGTTATTTGAGCCAAAAACTGATCATGGGGCTATCTGAGAAATTTACACACTTATAGGGGGTTGGATAGTGGTTTAGCCATACAAATTATTTCATAATAAATTGTATTAGTAAGTAATATAAGATTTTCAAATATACAAAGTACCTTCTAAATTTTAGGGATGTAAATGAGTCAAGTTATTCGTGAACTACTCAACCTCGACTTGTAAAATATTCGAATTCGATTAAGAGTTAATTGAACCAAACTTGATTATCACAATATCGAACTTGTAAGAGTAGCAAGCTTAATTGAGTAGTTGATTTTTTTATTTATTAAATTACTTTTAATTCTTAGTATTTAAATATATTTGATTTTTAATCGAGTGGATTTAATTCGAATATTTGATTTGAGTTGAGCTTAATACACTATTTAATAAAATTTTTAGTTGATTCAAGTTTTGTTGACTTAAGTTCAAGTAGTTTGAATATTTTTCGAGTCAAGCTTCGAATAATTAAAAAACTCGATCGAGTTTGAATTGAGTTCGAGTTTCGAATTTTTTAATTGAGTCGAGTTCTAGTCTACCACTATATTGACTCCCCTCGACTTTGATTATATCCCTAATCAAAAGATAATTTCAAAAAGATAACCTATACAATATTTAAGTAAACGATCATGTGGAAAATTAATTATTAGTATTCTAAAAAGAAAAATAACATAACAAAAACAAATAAGTAATTACTATATTAAAAAAGACCAAAAAGTAATATATCTCTTTGTATTTTCTTCAATAATTACTATAGAAAATATATAAAATTAAATTTTTTTTCAAGTGGAGCAAGATCAATATATACAAAAAAGAATTTTCTAGAGACTAAAAAAGTATTAGGAAACATTTAAGGGCTGCAAGGGCAAGTACTCCCATTGCCAACACACTTGATCCATCCCTAGGTGGGGGGACGGGGGAAATTTTTGAGTTTTTTTTTTTTAAATTGACCAGTTTAGAACTGTATACTGCTGGTTTTAGGAGAAATGGACCATAGTCTTCCCTGAAAATTTTGAAGAACAAAATTTAATCAAAGTCCAATAAAACTTTAATAAAAAAATTTTATACGAATCAAACATGAAAATTAGTTTAAATTTTAGATATTTTGATATGAGGAAAAAAATTTGTAGAACAAAATTTAATTGATTTGAGGAAGAAAAATTTAAAGAATAAAATTTAATCAAATTTGACATTTTTTTTCATGATGATAAGGACAAAAATAAATAAATATTTTTTTTGCATGATGACAAAAACAAAAATATCACTAAAAGTGCAAAGCTAAAAATGAGATTAAGCAATGTGCAAGCCTAGAATAATAATGAGTTTCTTAGATTTATAGTCCCAACAGCCCGTTTATTTATTTATTCTTTTCACTTTGTTCAATACAAAACGACATTATTCTGCTTAGTTGCAGAATGACATCATTTTGTAGGCAACAATTCAAAAAAAAGTTGAAATGACGCGTTTTACTCCATAAACAAAATGATGTCATTTCACTTCAACTTAAAAAAAAATAGAACAGAAGCAAAACCGGAAGGACACTGTAGTGGCTACAATATCTTTCGGTAGACACTTTACATATTTTAATAGATACTTTATATATATATATATATATATATATATATGTGTGTGTGTGTGTGTGTGTGTGTGTGTGTGTGTGTGTGTGTGAGCGTGCACGCGCGGATCTAGTCATTTTTTTAGTGAAATCAAAATTAAACAATAACATATAAATATTTTAATAATAAACTTTAATATTATGTTGTCATCAATTTTAATTATTTTTTTATTTTTCATATTTTGGTAATATTATATATCAATTTCATCGGAAATAGGATAAAAATATCATTTCAATGTAAAGAATCAAATATTCTATTTAGTTATTTTTTAATTACTATGTAAGGATGTTGAAAATTAGGTTGGTTTTATAAGATTATTGGTTGAAAGAATTTTTCAAGATGGGTAAGAATTGAGAATTGGAATTAGAGAGAAATTCTTAGGTAAAATGGATCTACCAAATCAAATGTAGAGCAATTCAATTACACAATGACATGCATTTAATTATTTTATAATTGTCACATATAGCCACAATTTTCCAGCTACAACATATAAAATTGAAACTAATTTGTTGCATTAGCTACAAAAGCTAATTCTTTTTAACTACATATGATTTTAGGAATTTGTTTATATAATGGTTGACTCAAAACTATTGTTGGGTTTTAGGTTTGTATTTGTGGTTCGCAACTTTGTGCCTTTTAGTCATGTGGGTCTATTTGGCATGTTTCCTTAGGGTTAGTCTTAGGGAGTATATAAGGATGGTTTCTACGTATTGAAGAGGCAAATGCTTTTTCTCCTCTTCTTCATATTTTCTCTTTGGTTCTTAAGGTTTAGAATAGGTCAAAAGGGTTTGATCTTTAGGAGAAAGTTTTATGTTTTATGTTTATGTTGAATCTTGTAATATTCTTTCTTGTGATAGTGGATTGGACTGAGGAGTTGAATCCTGCCCTAGAGTAGCCTTGATTTGTGCTTGGTGAACTAAGTAAATCACGTGTTCTTTGTATGCATGTTTGATTCTTTCTGTTATCCTTTTTGTTCACTATGTTTGGGAAGAATTAGTTCTTGAGGAACATTCAAGTTCCTGACATATTGGTATCAAAGCCTAGGATTTCTACAACTAAAGAATTGTAATCTTGGAACTAGCGATAACAATGGGATCGGCAAAGATGCTCATCTAGAAGTTCGATGGAAAGAGGGATTTCGGCCTCTAGAAAGAGAAAATGAAGGCAATTCTTATACAACAGAAGTGTCACTGTGCCTTAGAGGGGCAAAAAAGTTACATGCAACCCTCTCTGTAGAAGAGAAGCAAGAAATGTTCGATCATGCCTACAGTATCATCATTCTCAATCTATTTAGCACCATTTTTCAAATAGTTAGAGGTAATGACACTGTCCTTAAACTTTGGCTAAAACTATAATCAATTTATATGGCCTCTACTCTCTCTAAAATAGCATATGTTAAAGAACAATTGTTTGGGTTCAAGATGAGTCCATTGAAGTCAGTAGATTAGAACTATGATGAATTTCAGAAATTGGTGGTTGAATTAGAAAATGTTGGGGAGGAATTAGTCAAGATACTCAAACCATTCTGTTGCTCAATTCCATTATTGAGAATTATAATAATGTTAAAGATACCCTTAAGTATGGTAGAGAAATTCTTGATGTAGATGACATAATAAGAGCCCTTAGGATGAGAGAAATAGAAATTAAGTTTGAGGGAAAGATTGGTACAAATTCAGAGGATTTGTATGCTAGCTTTAAACTTGGGAATATAAAATCACAAGGCAATTTCTTTGGTAATAATGCATATCAATCTAGTAATAAGCCTAAGAGGTCCTCACTAGGGAATAAAGGTACACCTCAAGGTAATAAGGGTAGTTCTAAGTCAGACAGAGTCTGTTACTACTGTAACAAGAAAGGGCATATTAGAAAATATTGTAAGGAAAGGCTAAGAAACTAACTAAAAATGGGAATTCAAGTGGAGCAGCCAATGCATTAAAAGAAAATGATGAGATTGAGGCCTTAACAATTAGTGATGTGAAGGATCATGACAACTGGATATTAGATTCAAGTTGTACTTATCATATAGAACCAAGAAGAGATTGGTTCTATAACTATGAAACATTATATAGTGATCAAGTCCTTATGGGAAATGATATAGTTTGTAAGGTAGTTAGTATAGGATTTGTAAAACTAAGGATGTGGGATGGAAAATTGAAATTGCTTCAGGATGTGAGGCATATACTTGACCTTGAGAGAAACTTTATCTCCCTGAGTTACTTAGATTTAAAAGATCTTAGCTATCAAGCACAAGGAGGAGAAGTGAAGGTTTTCATACAACAATCCTATATCATAAAAGGTGTTATAAATCAAGGACTGTACTAACTACAGTCACTAGTGAAGTTAAGTCAATCAAACTTCAAGTTGAGCCTAATTAGCTATGGCACAGGAGGCTAGGGCATATTGGATACAAAGGCCTAGAGCAGCTTTACAGGCAAGGATCCCTTGACATCAAGTAGTTTCAGTAGCTAAACTTTTATGAAGGATGTATCATGGGTAAGTCTTATAGACTTAAATTTAATTCTTTTGCATATAAATCACATGATTGCTTAGAACACATACACAATGATTTATAGGGGTCCTCTAATGTACCCATGTCAATATTTGTTTCACAATATTTTGTTACATTCATTGATAATTTCTCTAGAAAAGTATGAATTTATTTCTTAAAGAATAAAAATGAGGTGTTTGACAAGTTTGTTGAATGGAAGCTTATGGTTGAAAATCAAAAGGGAAAACAGATTAAGACATTAAGAACAGATAATGGTGTTGAGTTTGTGAATAACATGTTTAATGACTTCTATATCAAACATGGAATTGTTAGGCATAGAACTTGCACATGCACTTCCCAACAGAATAGGGTAGCTAAAAGGTATAACAGGACAATTTTGAACAAGGTTAGATATCTGTTATTTGACTCTAGTTTACCTAATAAGTTTTGGGCAAAATCTACATCCACTGCATGCTATCATATAAATAGATCACATAACTCTATCTTTGACTTTAAATGCTCTGATGAAGTATGGAACAGTAGACCTATTAGCTATGCACATTTCAAAATATTTGGCTGCATTGTATATGTTCATAATAAATAAGGGAAGCTAGACCCTAGAGCCAAGATATGCATACTCATAGGATATCCCTATGGGGTAAAGGGTTATAAACTTCAGTCATCTATTGAAAATAAAATCATTATCAGTAGAGATGTAGTGTTTAATGAACAAAAGAATGTAAAGGCTAACATGCAGGTTCATACTACTGAAGTTTAGAATGATAGGTGGAGCTTGGCAGTTTTGAAAGAACTGATCAGATAGCACTTCAAACACAAAGCTCTAGTGTAGGTGAACAATGTGTAGAGTATCCTCAAGAAATGCAAGAACAACCTGAAGATGAGGAAATTGCAGAAGTATAAGGTGAACAAGACCTATCTAATTATTGGCTTGCTAGAGACAGACTCAGAAAAGATATTAAGAGGCCAATGAGATTTGCAAATATTGCAGCCCCATCCTCATCCAGTATAAACTCTAAAATGATAGCCTTTGTGAAGGGTTTGAGCATGTATCATATACATATTACGCAGCGGAAAATAAAATTTTTCAAAACCCAAATCAAAGGATTATACATGTGCCAATTAAAACTAATTTAACTAAAGAAAATTCAGAGTTTATACCTTTATAATTTTCTTGATTTTCTTCAACTTCTCACCTTGTTAGGTTGCAGCAAACCACAACAATGCAATCTAGGATTATCTCTAACAATATCCACGCGAAGAAGAAAGAATAAAACCACTAGGGAGATGACTTGATCACACCTCAAAATGCTAGTAATGTTGTGTGTTCCTTTGAGAGAAAAATTAACCTTTTAATTTTTCTTCCCCCAATAATTTCTTCTTATCTATTTTCTGTCTTTTGAGGTCTTTTAGATCCAAAAGAATATTAGTTTCATATAGCAAAAATTAAGAGAGGAAAAATTTGGAGTTATGAATAGTAAATTTTAGTTTAAATGGCCATTTAAGTGCAACATGCGGGCAGTTGTGCGCCAGCGTGCACAGCAGCATGCCTGGCAGGCCCACACGGGCCCATCAACCCCCCTGTACAATTTTTTCCTGCGATCTTATCGTGAACCGACTTAAAATAATTTTCTCATATTTTAGATCTCATCCTAAGCCATTTTGCTCATTCTTTACATCTCCAAAGCGTTTGACCCATTAGGTTCCCAGTTATGTTGGCCACTTAAATTATCAAATAATTTAAGCAAATCATGAGCGGTATCTAACAACACATCATGATCCCCAATTGACCGAAAAGTCAGTGGTTTGACTACGAACATTTCCGTAGACAACAATATGTGCAACTCATCCTTTCACCATTCTATACCCCACTCGTTCAGAGCATGGACTATGTGTCAGCTTCCGCTAGATTGACTGCATCACACCTAGCGCAAGTGATTTTAGATCTTGTCACTGAGACTCATTACTCAATTAGACATGTCACTAAAGACCATCTTCATGACAGTTCCACTCTGGCCAAAGATTCCAGAGTAATGATCCCAATAAGAGGCCGTGGGTATACTCTCCCTCTATCAAGAGTGGTGAATCCTCTATTGGCTACCCAATTACCTTCAAATACCTCAAGCTATACCCAATCACCACCCTATGAGCGACCTCTATGAGGCAACAAGGAATGGAGTCAAAGCACAGAATCAGTATCCAAGATATCCTTGAGTACCTCAAGTCTAAGGATACATGCACCATTGCTATGATGAGACTATCATT
>CATIWF010131238.1:0-16083 GCA_949630135.1 Balakata baccata
AAATTTTAATTGAGTCACTTATTATTTATTATTCACTCAAAATAATTTATTTATTCCAATTCATCCCTAATTAGCGAACATTACAAGATGAATTGGTGGGAAATTAAAAATTTGTACACACAAGATAATAAAAGAGAAAAGAGAAGATTGAGACACGAATTTTATAGAGGTTCGGGTGTTAACTAACCCTACTCCTCTCCCTAACTTAGATTGGGTATGAACTAATCTAATCACTTAGTTTACAATCTTTGGAGTTTCAACTAGCTTACTCCCAACTAGGTGTTTTTGTAAGGGTAACACTCAATCCAAATTTCCCTTGTGTTTTGTGGCTCACACAATAACCAATTCCTTGTAATTTGGCTCACACAACAACCAATTCCTTGTAATTTGGCTCACACTACCCAATTACAAGACAACTCAAGTGTTTTTAGCTTAATACTTGAACCCTTATATAAAAGTAATTGAATGAAAGGATTCGAGAAAATAAATTGCAATAGCTTTGGCACTTGTTAAGTTGTTGGCTCTTATTAAATGGCCTTTTGGTAAGGTATTTAAACTGATTACCTACCAATTAGCCGTTACAAATGGTGCCATAACTCTTTCTAATGTTCTCTTACAAGTGCATTAAATGTAGTTTGCAGAGAGAGGTGTCCTAGTCGGGAACCATGCTGTCCCAGTTGGGAAATGCTCAATTGTATTACATGACAGCTTTTGGTTGGCTGAAATCTCCAATGGCTAGTTTTTGTTCAACTATCCCGATCAGGACTCCATATGTCCTGATCGGGACTTGCCCGATGATGCCACTGCTAGGAACTTGGGTCTTCTAGGCTTTGAATACGTCCCAATTGGGCTTCCACTTCCCGGTCGGGACCCGAGTCAGCTTTGACTAAGTATGTTTTGACTTTCTGATGATGTGGCACATTACGGTAGTGTCTCCTCTTCAACGGTCATATCTTTTTTAATGTCCCGCTTGGACCGCAACCATTCCCGATCGGGAGCCCATGTGTCTCGGTCGGGACATCCCGTGTCCCGGTCTGCTTTTGCTACTAGAACTTTTGGATCATCACCTTGAAGAGTTTCCCAGTCTGGACACTTGGTTTGCTTGGTCTGCTCTACAGTCCCAATCGAGAACATGCCTGTCTCGGTCCGGAAACACCCTTTCCCGATCTGCTTTTGCTACTGGAACTTTGGGACATTTTGAGGCAATATTTTTCCGGTCTGGACTTGTATCCCGATCAGGAGTTCCTTATCCCAATCGGGAGTTACACGTCTCCATGAAATTCTTGACTTATTCAATGAGGGAACCTTAACCAAATGTGCTGAAACTTTGAACACTATCAAAACAACGCTCAACAAGAATGTTAGTAATTATTAATTTAATTGTCAAGATCAAAATAGAGAGCAATCACCCTTTGGTTAACATCTTTTTATTAAAAAGCATAAGCATGACACTCTCATTGTTAAAATTTATGTTGATGACATTATCTTTAGGTCTACTAATGAAAATCTTTGCCATGAATTTACTAAGTGTATGACTAGGGAATTTGAAATGAGCATGATGGGTGAGCTCAAATTCTTCCTTGGACTCCAAATTAAGCAAAGCAAAGATGACATCTTCATCAACCAATCCAAGTATACTAAGGAATTGATCAAAAAGTTTGGGATGGATGAATATAAAAACACTAAGACTCTAATGGGTACATCAACAAAATTAGATAAAGATGAAAAGGGTTAAGTTATTGCTAAAAAGCTTTCTAGAGATATGATCGGTGCACTTCTTTATTTAACCGCCTCTAGACCCGACATTATGTATAGTGTATGCTTGTGTGCTAGATTTCAATCATGTTCTAAAGAATCACATTTGAATACGGTAAAAAGAGTTTGAAATATCTTCATGGCACTATGCATTTGGGCCTATGGTATCCTAGGAATACTTCATTTCATATCATTGGTTTTTTGGATACCGACTACGCCGGTAGTTTTTTGGGTAGAAAAAGCACATCTGGAACTTGTCACTTTATTAGTGAATGTTTAGTTTCTTGGCATAGCAAGAAACAAGTTTCAGTTGCCTTATCCACTGCCGAAGCGGAATATATGGCAATGGGTTATTGTTGCACTCAAGTTCTTTGGATGAAACAACAACTCGAGGAGTATGGCTAGGTGATTGATCACATTCCCATCAAATGTGATAACACTAGTGTAATAAATCTCTCAAAGAATCCTATTCAACATTCTAGGAGCCAACATATTGATATAAAATATCATTTTTTAAGAGATCATGTTCAAAATAGTGATGTGGTATTAGATTTTAATGACACTAACAACCAATTGGCAGATATTTTTACCAAGCCCCTAAATGATAAAAGGTTTTGTTTTATAAAAAAAGGAGCTTGGTATGCTTTATGGGAGCACATTGCTTTTCCATGTATAAATATGTTTATGTGAATTATAAGCTCCTTAATTGATTAATATGGATTGTATGCTTCTTGTTTGATTCATGAAATTTTGCATACATAGGTTGATCTTTTAAGTCTATTGAAGTTCAATTTAATGGGCTAAAAGACTCAAATTATCAAAAATCATTCATAGTCATAATCTATGATATGCCACACTAGGGTACTTTAGTTATATTTCATTTCTTTCATCTAAATCTTTTGAGTACCTGTAACTCCCACTCGTAATATCATCCCTCCCGATCGTGACTTCTTGGTCTTCGAATTGACAGTTGCAATTCCTCATGTCCCACTCAGGATCCTATATTTCTCGATTGGGACATTTGAAAATAATTCAACCATTGCACCTCTTCAAATATGCACGCTCGGGAAGGCACATGTCCCCTTTGGGACTGTGCTTAACAATCAAAAATTTTTTGACTGTTGGAAGGTTCCCGGTCGGGAACCCCGCAGTCCCGCTCAGGACTGCCTCGATAGTAGCCTTTTGTAATTGCCACTAATCAAATCCCATATGCCATAACTCCCATTAAAACCCTTCAAATGGTAACATGCCTCTTCAAACTCTATAAATACTTCACTATTCTCATTATTTTCATCACTTTTGCATTCAAACTCTCTCTCTCTCTCTCAAATTTTCTTTCTTTAAACCCAAAATCATCAAACTCTCTCTCTCTCTACTCATGCTCTCTAATGGCACCCAAATCTGGCACTTTGAAGTCAATAGCCTCCAAAGGCAAAGGAGTGGCCTCTTCTTCCTCCAACTTATCTTATTTCAATGATATCTTCATTGCCTTCTCAAAGGAGGAGAAGAAGCGGTATGCCAACATCACTGATAAGAAATTCATCTCCAACTGCACCATCAACTTAGATGATCTTGAAAAGTTGGGTATCAAAGATGAAGTCATTGAAACTCTTGAAGAAATGGGGTGGATAAATTTTGTGATGCCCCCTTGAAGATGGACATGATGAACTCACTATCAAATTCCTCTCCACTTTTCAAGTGATCAAAGACCCCAAGCACCCACTTGGCTATTATAGCCTTCAATTTTGTTTCTTTGGCCAACAACAAGAGATGATAAAGCATTTAACTTGCAGATGCTTTTGGTTTCAAGAAGTTAGGCCTTCTCAATACTCAAGCCATGCATCTTTCTCCCCTTGATGTGTGGAAAAGCATTTCCCTTGAAACCCGCTTTGATAAAAAATCAAATGTTAAACACATCAAGACATTTTTTTACTTCATCCTCTACCGTATCATCACTTTCACTATTAATGCAAGAAGTGAAAGCAATGAGAAAGTCACTCATGAAGACCTTCTCTACCTTTATGCCATGATTCACCAAAGGCCTACTGAAATGGCCCATCTTCTTCTTAACAAATTTCAATCCATGGCAACCACTACCAAAGGTACCATCTCTCTTCATGCACAAATAACCTATCTTGCAAGATATCTTTATCTCATGACAGATGAAAATTGTGCTCTCTTCATTTCTTGGACATTTAGTATCTCCTAAATTGCAAGGCTATACAAGGAGGTAGATACCTTCTTTTATGCATTTGGAGAGCATAGCGCTCAAAAGGCAACCTAAGAAGCCATAAGAAAACATGCAAGGCTCTCAATAGGAGGAGAAGGATCAAGAGCTCAAGCCATGCCTCCACCACCACCTCCTCAAGCCCAACCTATCACCTTGCAAAGTCTTTATAACTTTCAAATGCAATCCTTTAACACCATGAGGGATACAATGTAACACCTCCACTTGGATATTCAAAGTATGCAAGGGCAACTTAATCATAACGTATGCACTTATAGTTTTAAACAAGCCCCACCATTTGAGGGGGAGCAAGGCTTTCAAGAGGAGGAAGAGGAGGCAAGTGATGAAAAAGGAGATGCATAACTTAGTCTATTTTTCTAATTCTCTTTTACGATAAGTACTTAGATGTGTGGTTATATCATGTTTAGATCACAAATTCTCTTTTCATGTAACACATTTCTATTTTCAATAATATTTTTTCTTGTTTATTTCTTACTCTCCTTAATGATTGCTTCTTTTTGCTTTATATGCATCTATTATTTTTGATATTGACAAAGGGGAGAAGAAAGAACATAAAACTTATGCAAAAATTAACTCTATTTTAGGATTGATAACTTAGTTAATTATGTTGACTTTAGCAATCTTGTTTGACTTAAGTTATTTAATACAAATTCTGCCTTTAAATGATGTGAAACTTTACATGCTTATTTTTCAGTACCTTGATTTTATATATGCACTATCAATTTGTTATTTTTGCTTAGTTTGATTGTCAAAATCAAAAAGGGGGAAATTGTTAAACTTAGGGTGATTGCTCTCCATTTTGATCTTGACAATCAAATTAAATGTTACTAACATTTTCATTTAGTGTTGTGTTGATAGTGTTCAAAATTTCAGCACATTTGGTTGTAGATTCCTCATTGAACAAGTTAAGTTTTTCCTGGAGATGTGTAACTCCCGACCGGGATACTAATCTCCCAACCAGGACTAAAGTACAAACCAGGAAATACATGTCCAGACCGGGAAATATTGCCTTATGATCTTCCAAAGTTCCAAAAGCAGAAGTAGACTGGGACAGGCCATATCCCGACCGAGACAGGCCATGTCCCGACCAGGACATGTGATAGTCCGATCGGGGACATGTAATAATCTGATCGAAAAATTCAAAAGGATATGACTGTTGAAGAGGAGACTCCACCAAAGTGTGCCACGTCATCTGAAGTCTCGATTGGGAAAATCAATAGGAACTAGTCGTTGGAGTGTTCAGCCAATTAGAAGATGCCACGTGTCAAAATAGGTCATTTCCTGACTGGAAAACCCTCCCTACAAACAGCATTTAATGCACTTGTAAGAGATTATTAGAGAGAATTATGGCACCAATTTGTAATGGCTAGTTGGTGGGTAATCAATATAAATACCCTACCAAAAGGCCATTTAAGACATCCAACTACTTTCTAAGTCAATTTATTTTCTCAATCTTTCTTTAATTAATTGTTCTATAAGAGTTCAAGTGTTAGTCTTAAAACAATTGGGTTATCTTGTAATTAGGTAGCGTGAGCCAAATTATAAGGAATTGGTTGTTATGTGAGCCATCAAAACACAAGGAAAATTTGGATTGAGTGTTAGCATTGGTAAAACACCTACTTAGGAGTGAGCTAACTAAAACTCCATTTTTAATCTAAGTGGTTAGACTAGTGAATACCCAATCGTGATTAGGGAGAGGAGTATGGTTAGTTAACACTCGAACCTCTATAAAATTCGTGTCTTCATCTCTTCTATCTTTTAGCTTCCTTGTATGTGGGCAAGAATTTTTATTTTCCCACCAATTCATCCCCCCTTTCTTGGTGATTGTTTGAGCAACACAATAAGTACCACAAGGGATAGTGATGGCGTACTACAGGTGCTTATTTAAAGTGTGGGTCTAAAGAACACAAGTGGAAGGATTGTCCACTTCTGATTGGTAGTACCCCTACCCAAATAGTTAGATCAACCCCTACTCAATCTGGGATGCAGTCCAAGGGAGGACTAGGTCGACCTAAATAGGCAGCTTTTGAGACAGTAAATAGGCCTAGACAGGCAGAAGCAGATATTATCGCTGGTATGTTTTCATTATGTGATTCTAATATTTGTGCACTTATAGATCTGGGTTCCACACATTCCTATATTTACATTAGTACTCTTAACCAACTTAACATGATTAGAGAAAATCTAGAATATCAAATTGAAGTTAGAAACCCTATAGGCCACAGTGTGAGAGTGAATAAAGTATTTAGAGATTGTCCTCTAGTTGTGCATGGGAAGGAATTTCCCGTGGATTTGATTGAATTGCCTTTATATGAATATGATGCTATTTTAGGCATGGATTGACTCTCTCGTCACGAAGCAGTGGTAGATTGTAAAGTTAAGTCAGTGGTTCTCAAGATTGCAGACCAAAAAGAAGTGACTATGAAAAGTAAATTATTTCTATAGCCTCCATAAATCATATCTATGTTGAAAGCCAAAAGGATGATGAAAAAAGGGTGTGAAGCCTATCTAGCTCATGTAATAGACACTAGAAGGGGAGGTCCAAATCTTAAGGATATCCCTATGGTTAATGAATTTCCAAATGTGTTTCTTGAAGATTTACTTGGATTGCCATTAGAGAGGGAGATAGAATTTGCTATTGACCTTATTCCAAGAACAATGCCTATATAAATGACGCCATACATAATGGCACCATCGGAAATGAAAGAACTCAAGGCACAATTACAAGAATTTCTTGATAAGGGTTTTATTAGATCGAGTATGTCTCCATAGGGTGCACCATTATTATTTGTAAGAAAGAATGATGGATCTTTGAGATTGTGCATTGATTATAGACAGTTTAATAAGGCGACCATCAAGAACAAGTATCCATCACCATGAATTGATGATCTCTTTTACCAACTTAAGGGTCCAGGAGTATTTTCCCAAATAAACTTGAGATCGGGTTACCTTCAATTGAAGGTGAAGATAAAGGATATAGCCAAGACAACTTTTAGAACTAAATATGGTCATTATGAATTTTTGGTTATACCGTTTGGGCTAACTAATGCTTTGGCAGCATTTATGGATCTTATGAATAGAATCTTTAGGCCATATTTGGATCAATTTATTGTTGTCTTTATTGATGATATTTTGGTAGATTCTAAGAATCTGGAGGAGCATGAGAAACATTTAAGAATAGTGTTGCAAACCCTTAGAGAACATAAGTTTTATGCCAAACTCTCAAGATGTGAGTTTTGGCTGAAGGAGGTGACATTTCTGGGACAAATTGTATCAACATAAGGTATTAGGGTTGATCATAGTAAAATTGAAGCAATTAGAAGCACCCACGGAATGTGACCGAGGTCAGAAGTTTCTTGGATTTAGTTAGAAATTATCAGAGATATGTCAAGGGTTTTTTGATGTTCACATCATCTTTAACTAGACTGTTGAGTAAAGATGTTAGATTTGAGTGAACAGATGAATGCCAATATAGTTTTGACAAGCTTAAGAGTATGCTCATTGAGGCTCCTATTTTGATGCAACCTATCCTTAATAAGGAGTATGTCATTTATAGTGATGCTTTTCATAATGATTGGGTTGTGTATTTATGCAAGATAGAAAGGTGGTTACATATGCTTCTAGGCAGTTAAAGCCACATGAAAAGAATTATCCAAATCATGCTTTAGAATTGGCACCCACAGTATTTGCCTTAAAGATTTGGAGACATTACCTATATGGGGAGAAGTGTTTCATTTACACAGATCACAAGAGTTATCTTCCCACACAAAAAGAGTTGAATTTAAGACAGAGAAGATGGATTGAATTAATAAAAGATTACAATGTGTGATTGACTACCATCCTAGTAAAACTAATGTGGTAGTTGATGCTTTAAGTAGAAAGACTGTAGCAGAGTTGCATGTTCAGACTACTCTTACCCAGGAGATCAAGGATACACAAAAGTAGGATAACAAGCTAGTTGAAATAACTGAGTTGATCTCTAAGGGGAGAGACTCGAGTTCGCCATTGAGTCAGATAGTGGATTATTCTATTAAGGCAGATTATGTGTCCCTGATGTTAAAGATCTCAGATAGAGAATTCTTAGTGAAACCTATGAAAGCAAATATGTTATGCACCTAGGGAGTAATAAGATGTATCAAGCAAATATTGGTAGGCAGGTATGAAAAGGGATATCACATATTACACTTCGAGATGCCTGACTTGTTAGCAGGTTAAGGTTGAACACCATATACCTTTAGGATTATTACATCTAATTTCTATTCCATAATGGAAATAGGAGCATATTACCATGGCTTTTGTGATAAGATTGCCATTGATATTGAAGAAGCATGACACTGTATGGTCATAGTGGATAGGCTTACCAAGTCAGCATATTTCTTGCCTATCGGGAAGGACTACTCGTTGAATAAATTAGTAGAAATTTATGTGAATGAAATAGTACGACTTCATGGAGTACCTATTTCCATTGTGTCTAATAGAGACCCCCTGATTCACTTCTCAATTTCGAAGTAGTTTACAACGAGCTCTAGATACTAAACTCAATTTCAACACGGCTTTTCATCCTCAGACAAACGAATAATCAGAAATAGTTATTCAAATCTTATAAGACATGATGAGAAGTTGTGTAATTGAATTTGAAGGCAGTTGAGACAAGTATCTTCCTTTAATGGTATTTGCCTATAATGACAGTTATCAGTCTAGTATCCAGATGGCTCCATATGAAGCACTATAAGGCAAAAAAAGTTGAACGCCTCTATGTTAGACAGAGCTCAACGAGAGAAAGCTAGTGGGACCAGACCTAAACAAGAGATAGAAGAAAAAGTGAGAATCATTCGAGAAAGGCTTAAGACAGCGACAGATAGACAGAAATCATATGTTGACCTTAAGAGATGGGAAATTGAATATGCTGTGAGAGATAAAGTTTTTCTTAAAGTTTCTCCTTGGAAGAAAGTTTTGAGATTTAGAAAAAAAAAGGCAAGTTAAGCCCAAGATTTATCTGACCTTATAAAATTTTAGAGAGAATGGGACCGGTTGCATATAGACTCGCTCTACTACTAGAGTTAAGTCAAATACATAATGTTTTTTATGTCTCTATGTTAAGACGATACATATCAGATCCTTCCTATATAATACCAGTGGAGAGCATACAAGTGAGGTATGATTTGACATATGAAGAAGAACTTGTCCAAATTCTAGCTAGAAAGACTAAGTAGCTCAGGAACAAATGAGTATTGTTAGTGAAAGTGCTGTGGAGAAATCATGCAATAGAAGAAGCAACATAAGAAAGTAAAGAGATAATAAAAGCTTAATACCCCCATCTATTCAATGAAGACATATCAAGTATGTTTCGAGGACGAAACATCTTAAGGGGGAGAGAAATATAATACCCACTAAATAGGGCTTAGTTAAAATAAGTATGTGAGTAATATATATAGAAAGCACGTGAAAAATATTAAGAATAAAATTGAATTAATGACTAAACTAGAAATTAAAATAAATTTAATTATTAATATAATTAATTTGATTAAATTATACAATATGATTAAATTTCAATTCAGTAAAGACTAATAGGACTAGATATATGTAAAAATATGGAAATAATAATAATAGATAAAAATGTGGAAATAATAATAATAATAATAATAATAATAGATAAATAAGTTAAAAATATAATAATAATAATAATAAATAAAAAGAAAGAAAGAAAGAAAGAAAGTAAAAAAAAAAAAGAAGAAGAAGAAAAGGTCCAACAGAAAAAAAAAATTTGGATACTCAAAGTCGATTGGAGCAACTAGTAGCCATTTGGCTTATAAAAACTTTTGGCTTCTACATTTTTCATCATCTTTATTCCACTCTTCTTCCTCCCTTCACCTAATAGCCCTTTATTCCCTCTCATCCCTCAAGATTTGCATCAAAATTCACTTCAAATAAATTGTTACTGGTAAGTAATATCTTCTCCCTTGTTATTGGGTTATTTAGAGTTATTAAGTTTATGTTGTGACAGTTAGTTGTAATATGATTTTGATGCCCATAGAGATTGATTTTGGAGAAGTATTAAACATAAAACTTGTAGATTTATGCTATATAGATAATTTTGTAAGATTTGGTTTGTATAAATAGATATGTGAAATTGATTGAAACTAGTTCATGGAGAAGTATCAATGGGAAATCTAATTTTATTGGCTTATTTTGATCATTTTAAGGGCCGACTTGATGGAATATCAAAACATGAAAGTTTTAGCTATATGTGTTATCTAGTTGTACACTAAATTTTGTATAAATTCCTTTTGTGTAGGCTGAGTTATAATGAAATAAATCATTATTACTCCTTTGATTGAGTTGCTTCTAGTACCTGTACATTTCTAGCAAATTTGTACTTATTTTTAGTCTATTTTTAGGCTTAATTAATTAAACTTAAAAACATAAAAATTTTAGTCATTATCTTAGCTAAACTTCTATAAAAACCAAACCTTAAAATATTGTGAATTTTATGAGTTATGATCATAAAAAAGAATACTAGTCAGTTGTTACTTTATGTTAAACTAGTTACATTTTCCCTATTAATTGATGATCTTAGAGACCAAATGAATAAAAGTGATTTCCATAAAAAATATTCTAAATTATCTTACCTAAGTGTCTATAAAGTTTCATAATAATATAATACACACATTAAAAGATATTAATTTTTTAAAAATGGTATGTCAAAATTGGAGAGGATAGAAGGCACAGCAAAATTTGAAATTTCAAAAATTATGAAATTATAGTATGTCATAGATTAATGTGTTAATTTAATTAGAAATAAGAATCACCTAATTTGGACAAGTGTAAAAAAAATTATAGAGTCAATAATCCTTTAAGGTCATATTATCACTTAGGAGAAATTTTAGTTATTTATTCACACCAAATTAAGAATAAATATTTTAAACAATGTATTGATCAATTATATTATCAAATTAGGTCCTCAACTAAGGGAAGAACCAAAAAAATAGACAAGCTCCAAATTTTGGATTTTGGAAGGGCACTATTGAAGTTTGTACATATATGCATTTTAGTTTGCCCAAATACATGATCGTGTTTATGACATAATTTATGTATTAAAATGATAGAAATTTATGTTATGGCATACTTGGCATTATGAAAATGTTAATCATGATTATGCTAATGTAAAATGAACATCGATTATGGCAAAAAAAGATATAATAAAAAATAATTAATTAATGATTTTAATTGTCTATTCTCTACCTAAGGACTAGCTTAGGATAGATGGTGCACCATTGGTGGGGATTTCAGTATTGATATAGATGTGATATAAAGACAAGGTAGTTTTAGCTCCGAGAGTGCCCCTGATCCTATTTGTATACAGTTGTGGTTATACTTAGTCAAGGTAGTTGAAACTCCGCCAGCGCCCTTGACTTGATATTATAGTGAGTAGGCTAGCTGAAACTCTGTGAGCACTCCTACTTCACACCCCATATCCAGACACGAGATTTGGGCTATTAACTATTAAATATTAACTATTGACTACTGACTATTGGCCATAGATTAAAAATAAATACAAGGAAAAAATAGAATTTGAATTAATTAATTTTTAAACAAATATGAAAAATTTAGGAAATAAAATAAATATGTAGTAAGTGTCAGGAATTTCATATATTGGTTTAATTATTTTATTTATGCTACATATGTGTTAAATTTAAATGATTTAAATTTTATTTTGCTTTGCATTACATGATTGCATGGGAAAACTATAATGCTTATATGTACCACTAAGTTAGAAATAGCTTACCGTGAGTTTTTCTCACACAAAAACTGTAGTTGTAAATAGTAGATAGTAAAGTTGATCAAGAAGAAATCTCAGCCCATATTAGAAGAGGCACAGAAGACCTAGCTAGAGGGTCAGTTACTTTTTACTTTTGTTTTGATTTTAATCATGCATCTGGGTAGTTAACTTGTTTTATATATGTATTAAAAATATGTCTAGCAGTTGAAAATACTTGATATATGAATATAATTATAAAGAGTTGATATGTATATAAATATATTAATTGATACTATGGAAAAAAAAATGCTAAATCTATTATAAAAATAAGTAATTAAATTATTAATTAAAAAGAAAATAAATTAGGACCAGTTTATTTAATTAGTTAAGTTATCCAACATTCTACTTATATGATAGTATTGTTCCTATTATATATGTGGGGTGTCACACTTAGTCTCTTAGAGTGTTGCTTATGCATCTTTGATCACACATATTTAATCTTTCTATACCACATTTTTATTTTAATAAAAGTTGCTTGTTTTTCCATTTATCTCTTTTAATTTATCTTTCTTTGGTAATTGATATGCTTTATATTCTTTTTTATCTTGCCAAAGAGGGAGAATAATAGTGAAAAATTTAAGCAAAAATTGAATTAATTTCATATTTATAACCAAGTTAAAATTTATTGACTTTTAATAATTTTGTTTGACTTAGTTGTTCAACATGCAGACATACTTAAAATGTCAAGAAGCTTTGTATACATGTTCTTATATACTTGAATTTTATTTCTACACGATTAATTTGTTATTTTTGCTTAGTTTTGATTATCAAAATTAAAAAGGGGGAGATTTTCGACCTTAGAATGATTAATCTCCATTTTGATCTTGACTATCAAATTAAATATTACTAATACCTTTTTTTAGTATTGTTTTGATAGTATTTAAGGTTTCAAGTCATTTGGTTTTAATTTAACTTGTGAACAAATTAAAAATATCTTGAAGACGTAAAAGTCCCACTCTATACAAGGAAGTCCTGCTCGGGAGCAGTTTACCAATAGGGAAATATGGTGTCTAGATCAGGTATACATCACCTTTGATTCACTTGAGATCCAGTAGCAAATATAGACTGGAAAATAGTGTCTCTCGAAAGAGAAACTTTCCATCCCATCCGGAAAAACACAGTCATGGCTGGTAAATTCATAAAAACATGATCATTGGAAGGCACCTCCTCCAAATCATGCTACATCATCTGAGGAAGTCAAAATGGCCAAGTTTGACTAACTAACTTCACGATTGCGAAATGGTTTCTGACTGGAAAGCGTTTGAAGTCTACACTCCAAAGTTTCGAGTCAAATGTTCAACAAGGAAGCCCTGCTTAGAAAAATGAAGTCTCGACCAGAAAATTTGTCTAGAAACTAGTCGTTACCCAATTAGAAGATGCCATATATTGGACAAACCCATTTCCGGATCGGGAAAGGTGCTTTCATGACCAGGACACTATCTTTTCAAATATCATTTAATACACTTGTAAAAGAACATTAAAAAGAGTTATGACACCAATTTTTAACGGTTAATTGGTGGGTAATCAGTATAAATATCTTACCAAGAGGCCATTTATGATAACCAACTATATCCTAAATGTCAAAACTTTTGCAATTTATTTTCTCAATCTTTTAGTCATTAAATTCTTGTAAGGGTTTAAGTTGTAGTATTAAACACTTTGGATAATCTTGTGTTTTGTAACACCCCCGACTTTCCCATATGCATTATGACATGCATTACATTTGGACATATTCAATTTATATATGTCATTCATATGAAACACATGCATATAAAGGGATTTTAGCTAAAACGTGCTCACGAGGTAGACTTACCACGGGTCGGTTTATCGCAATAGGACCAAGTCGTATGTGTCTAGTTATAATTTAAATAAAGACATAAAGTATTGAAAATAAAATGAAATTTGACATAGTGAAATTAATTAAAGTAAACAATTTGACTAGATAGTATTTTTGGCACCAGGTACATGTAAATATGTAGAGATAATAATAATAATAATAATAATAATAATAATAATAATAATAAATTTAATTATTTAATTATTATTTATTTAAATTATTTAAAAATATATAATAAAAAGAAATCAGAAAAATTCGAATAAAAAAAATTGGCTAAGTCAAATAGGGCTGCTACCTTATCTTCCATACCATCTTCTTGGCTAAGTCAAATAGGGCTGCTACCTTATCTTCCATACCATCTTCTTCCCTCATCTCTTCTTCATTATTTCTCCCAAATTTTTCCATAAAAAAGACCAGGAACAAGACCATTTGAAGGTTAGTTTGTCTCCATAAATTTCTAGTTTTAATTTATGGTTAATAGAAAATGATTTAGGAAGTGCAAACTACATGATTTCCATAGGTAAGCTGCTTGAATTCTGTTTTGATGGCAAAAAATTAGGGTCCCGTTTTCTTCATGTTAAAGGCTGATTTTGAAGAAGTACAAAACACCAAACTTGTAGTTTTATGTCTTAGGTTTAAGGTATAAATGGTTTTGCATGATTTGGTGTATGTGGAAAGATATTGGTATTGGACTGGAACTAGTTCCATTGAGGAACCTAGCTAAATCATCTACTGTTTTAATTCTGTTTCTATATGATAGAGTCGATATTTGAGGAAACTCAAAACATGAAAGTTGTAGATATATATGTTATCTAGTAGTATGCAAAATTTTAGGACCAGATTATAGGCGGATGTTGAGTTATAGGCAAGAGAGTCATGCCTATTCTATATTTGAGCTGCCTATTTAGTGTCTTGGGCAGATCTAGTTAGTTGTTTTCCAATTTTGAGTTACTTATAGACATAATCTGTAAATTGTCAAAACATAAAAGTTATAGGTACATGTCTTGGCTAAAGTTTGGAATAAATTTCATCTCAATATGTTATGTATGTTGTGAGTTATAGCCTTCAAAAGTCAGACTGATCCGGATGTCAGCCCTGTTTCTTACCAGTCGAAATTACCCTACCATATGAGGACCTTAGAGACCGAATGGATGAAAGTTGTAACATGAAAAAGTTCCATTTGGAAATATCTATGTGTATACTAAGTTTCATTAAAATATGACTTACACGTTGTAAGATATGAAGATGCAAAATTGGTGTCCCAAAACTGTCTAAAGTTAAAAACAGGGCAAATAACAGAACATATTTATAAATTGTATAAAATATTCCAAAATGGTCCAATTGTTATGAAATTTAGATATGTCGTAGCCCTACATGTTAGCTTTAATTAGAAATAAGAATCATTCAAATTGGATAAGTATAGAAAAAGTTATAAGTTAATGAACATATGAAGGTCACACTACCATTAGACCAAACCCTAGTTAGTAGTCCTTAAAATGCATATTTCAATTTATTTAAGTTTCACTAAGTTTATTTAGCTATCAATTGACCAAGTTACATTCAATTAGGTCCACAGCATATTGGAGAGCCTCAAGGAAGTGAAAGATAGTAAGTTAGAGGCTTAATAGCAAAAGAAAAGGTGAGTTTAATTTTCAAATGAATTATTTGGTACGTGCTACGTGTAATGTGATTATTACGTGCTACGTGTAATGTGACTTGATTTGCTTTATTTGAATTACATGATTGCTATGATATGGGCAATGATACTATATTGGATGTAAAGTACATGTTTGGATTTCATGTATACATTTTCTTTATATAAGGCAAAAGTTGATTGAAATGTATAATGATTATTGCATATGCATATGGACTTAAAAAGGCGTTGTGACTAGCTAAATAACATTATAAAGCAAAAGAAGAGGCCTATGGCCCAAACAAATGTTTAAAAGCAAAAGAAAAGGCCTATGGCCTAACAAATGTGCAAATGTTACAAATGATCAAGCTAGCTAGCAAATGCAAATGTTCACATGGAAACCCAAGACAGTGTCTATTTAGCCTAGTTACAACAAAAAGAAAATGACATAAGCATAAGCAAATTAAAAGTTTACATGATTTAATATGATTTATATTGATATGATATTAATAAATATAATGACATGTAAAATGTGTAGAAATGACGATTATTACTTTTAACTGTGATTGACTTGGTACTTTAGAAAGCTCTTGATAATTATTCTCATTGAGTTGCAACTCATCAAATTGCATTATTTTCGGGCAGAGTCAAGTGATTAGCTCATTTTGGAGGTGCATTCTGTATAGAAGATATGGAACACAGGTCACCGGCCAAGCCTCACCAATCTCTCTCCTTGCATTGCACATTTCTATAGGGATATGTCTTTTGTGTTTTGGACTGTATGTATGTAC
>CATIWF010131244.1:0-13365 GCA_949630135.1 Balakata baccata
AAAGCATTATTATAATATATATGATTTGGTTGATTTTAAAAGCATTATTATGCCCCATATTTATTCTAATATTGAAATATTTAGTGGCGGCTATGATCACACTTCAAATTTTCTAAATATTATAATATATAGGGGCGGCTGTATATGATCACACTTCAAATTTACTTCTGAAATTAAATGGGGGATTGCATAATAAAATATAAATATAAGCCATGTATAGGTGTTAAAATACTGTTCAATTAATGTGTTAAATTAATAGTATAAATATATATTGTTTTATAATATATAAATAAATAAATAAAAATAGAAAGTAAATTATTTATAATATACTAATATTTGGATTTAGCAAAGTGGGAAAAGTAACGCAATCATTTTCTTGCCGTGGTTGGATTTCTTGATACTCATATTTCCTCTTATTTCTTGGGAAGTGAATCTCAAAGTCTTGGTCGCTGAATTTTGTGACGAATAACTACCAATAATAATTGCATGGCTAATTCACAATTAATCGTGAAGCTTAAATTTTGTATTAGTAGCTAAATATACAAATCAATTTTAAATTATATAAAATGTCATTTTATATCAACAATTGGAAAGAATATATATATAATCCAAACTATTCATTATTATATAAACGTATCAACCGTTAAATAAATATTTTATAATATAAGCCCGTTTATTACTCATTAATGAGTTTTAAATAAATTATCTTAATAGCGGATTAGAAATTTTCTTTCGCAATAAATAAATGTATAAAAATGTAATAAATAGATTTTATTCTTAATAAAAGTTTTTGGCGCCTAGTCTGCTATCGTGTCAGAATTTGGCACGAAATGTAATGGCGTCTGGTACTACACGTTCTGCAACTTGTGCATAAATACACCATTCATCATTTGACTTTCTTTCACTCATTAATGGCAGAAACATTGAAACGGCCCGCAGTCTAAGGATCTTTTTGCCTTCACCTGCCATACCTCAGCGGGCTTAATTCTCGTCCTTTCTCCCATTTCTCCATTTTCTTTTATATTCTCTCCTTTTCTATCCTTCCCCTCATTTTCTCTCCTTCCAAACATGACCTCCTTAACCTCAAAGCTCCATCCTTTCTTTCCATTTCTAAAATTCCCAGATTACAGATGTCTTGGCCCGAAAAAGAGCGGCTGTTTAAACTACCCTCTTTTACCCAATCGCAGCTCTGTTTTACTTATGAATTCCTCAATCAAGGAAACCCGTAATTTATCGGTTTCTTGTTATGCGGCTGCCGATTCGACGGTCCTGGGAGATAGGCTTCATCGGTTTGTTTCTGAGTTTGATTCCCTCACGGAGCCGATTGACCGCGTGAAACGGCTTTTGGATTATGCGGCTAGGCTCCCGCCATTTGATGAGACGGCTCGCTCGCCGGGTAACAGAGTATTGGGGTGTACGACTCAGGTGTGGCTCGAAGTGAGAATTGACGAGAATGGAAGAATGAGATTCAGAGCGGATAGCGACTCGGAGATTACTAAAGGTTTCATCTCGTGTCTGATTTGGTTGCTTGATGGCACGGAGCCCGAGGAGGTGCTGGCTGTGGAGGCGGAGGATCTGGCGGCGATGAATGTGGGCTTGTATGGTAAGGCACAATCGAGGGTGAACACGTGGCATAATGTGTTGATCAGTATGCAGAATAGGACCAAGTCTTTGGCTGGTGAGCCAAATAGAAGGCTGCCGGTGGAGTCGTTTCCTTCGCTGGTTCTTACCGCCGAGGGTATCGGTGCTAAAGGAAGTTTCCCCCAAGCTCAGGTACGTAAAAATTTATTCATCCTTCTGCTTTTAATATTCTTTATTTTTATTACATTTTCTTAAATCTCTGGTTTTCATGTGCTGTGTAATAAAAATGAGATCAATTTAACTTCATCTTGAGAAAATTGTTGCTGCCTCTGGTAAACAAATCAAAGCTTAACTTTATTAGCTTGAATTTCTATATTGTTAGGGACTTTGATCTGTTGGGAGAAATCAACCAATAAACATGTCAAATAAAAAAGGTCCAAGCCAAGAAAATAAGAGATAATACAATATTTATGCGGTTCGGCTCTTGATTGCATATCCACGCAAATGCTAGTCACAATATGAGTTTCAACGAAGCCAATTTAATCATTAGTAAAGCCGAGGTCAACGAAGGTGATTTAATCCAAACCTACAATATATTGTATTTTCCCTCTCACATAAGTTAGAAGAATAACACTCACCACAAAGCTTTCAAAGTTATTTTCCGAAGCCCTCCCTTAAATATTTTCTCACGTCCAAGAATACCCAAGCAAAAACTCAAACTTGTAATCCCAAGTTGCTCTTGTATTTACTTCTTTGGCTTCCCCTTTAATGCCTTGAACTTGCCTATATTTGTAGGCACCAAAAGTTATCTACCAAGACTAGGAATAGGAATCATTTTCCAAGTTTAATAACTTTTCCTTATTCAAGTATGACTTATTCTAATCCAAATCTAACTTGATTTCCCACAATTTAAAAGTCAAATCCTAACATTCCACCTTGACTTTTGAATTGTATTAACTTTATTGGCCTAAATTCTCCAACTACACAAACCTGAATCAGATTTTCGTCTTGCATGCTAATTCTAAACTTGACTAACATACCATGTATAGTTGAAACTGGTCAATGATGCTACTCAACTCTAGAGAAAAACCCCAATCTCTCCGTATGACCGCCGTCAGCAGGTTCCACTCACTTACAACCATCTACTCCTTGGAAACTATCTACGTAGGAAACCATTTTCCAACCACTATTTGAGGTCTTAATTGTACTGTTCATTAGATGGTATATCCCACACCTTTCCTTGAGCTTTTTCCAATTTTTGCTTATCTTTTCTGGTTTTCCCTTTTCCTTTCTGTTCAACACTTTTGCGAAACTTTGATGAACTAAGAGATCATTCACCTTTCTTTGCTAAAGAGTGAAATTAAACTGCTCAACATGCTTATTGAAACTTGGAACCAGGCTCTGATACCACTTGTTGGGAAAAAAACCAATAAGCACTTCAAAATAAAAATTCAAGCCAAAGAAAATAAGAGAAGGCAAGACTGACATTGTTTGGCCATTGATTGCCTACATCTACGGAAAGTAACGAATTCTTAACTATATGAGAAAATAAACAATTACAATGCAATTGTATTTCCCTTGAGTTGATTTAATCCAAACCCGTAATCTATTGTATTTCCCCTATCACATAAGCTAGAATAATAACTTTCATCCTAAAACTCCTGAATGTGTTTTCTGAAACTCTCTCTTGAATGTTTTCCCACACCCAAGAATACTCAAGCAAAAACTTAAATTTACAATCCCAAGTTGCTTTTGTATTTGGTTCTTTGTTTTCCCCCTTAATGCCTTGAACTTGCCTATATTTATAAGCACCAAAAGTTATATACCAAGACTAGGAATAGAAATCATTTTCCAAGTCTAATAACTTTTCCTTATCCAAGTCTAATGACTTATTTTGATCCAAGTTCAACTTGGATTCTCACAATTTAAAAGTCAAATTCCAACATGATCATGGCAAATAGAGCAGTAGAAATGGTAGCAATGGCGGCCCAATAATCACTCTAGTCGTAGATTTGATGTTATAAACTTCTTGATGGAGCTGCCCCTATGAAATCAATATGCTTCTTGTTTAATTTGCTTTCAGATTTCAGCCAGAGGATATAAGCCACATGCTTATCCAAACTTCCACAATCTACCAATGTTGATTATTTGCATAATTTCTATTGAGTACTCATCTATGAGGTGCATGGAATTTTGAATATGCAATGTATCAATGTTTAGAACCTACCATCCACCGGGCCTTTATGGTACCACTGTTGCAACTTTTTGAAGCTGAATGTTATGTTTTTTGGTTGTTAAACTTCTATAGCCATAAGGCAAAAGGGGATATATCAACAGCCATAAGGTAGAAGAAACCAGCAGTGTGGAAGGTCGCGCATGATGCACAGTGCCCTTCAATTCATATATCACCTCTGAATTCTTTACGGGCACCATTAGTCTCTCTTATGATAAAGTTAAGAACTTGTATTTTTAAGCCATTAAGAAATGCGCCCAATTTTACTGTGTAATTTCTTTTTTACTTGTTGATTCATTTTCGTTTTTAGTTTAAGGTTACAGATTAGAGATTTTTTTTTTTTTTACTTTTTGCTAGAAACATTGACTTTCATTTTAATTGGTCATTCATTGAAATCATTTCTGCCCCTCTTTCTTTCTTTTCAGATTTTGCAAGAATTATGCTAACAAATCTTGGAATGGGAGATCAAACTTCATTGCAAACAATTAATGACTGTAGTTCCCAGGGGCAATTTTTTGGGACACCAATTTGAGATTTTGTGATACATACTCCAAACAGATTTATCAACATTTGCTATTCCGAGTTTTGCAAATGCTAGGATTACTCACTAGATGTGAAATTAGAATCTCTAACGGGCATTCAGCTGCTGGCTTGGAAGCAATATGCCCCTGGCAGATTTTTCAAGCCTTAGAGTTCACTGGGCATTTCTGCAATTTTTTGTATCATTTTAGGTTTCCTTGAAGTCGAAAGATGATACTTATGTAGCTACAACAAAGAAAGCAAAATCCCAAAACTGATAGAGTCAGCTGCTAACAGATGCCATTTGAGTGGCAGAAATCTGTGATTAGATGCAGATTTCCAAATTCATTTGTGGTGTAAATGTGAGAGAAAAAAAGTGGAATTGTAGACTTCACATCTAGAATTTCTTAGCCACTGTTTGGTTGTGCAAACACTATTTATTTTGAATTTTTAGTTTTCTGTTTTCAAGTGAAAAATTGAATTATTGAAAAACATGTCCACTTGTGCAATTCTCTATTTTTTCTGATTTTTATTTTCTGTTTATAGATCTTTTATTAGACTTTCTTTGTTGTTCTATTAGCACTGTAATATTAAAACTAATGTTAGTTGAATGTGACTACTCCAGAAAACACAGCAACAGTTAATTATACTATGAATGAACAAAGGATCCAAATAAGTAAAGTTTATTTACACGTTTCTATGCCAAAAAAAGTGTGTAAATGTGCCAAAAAAAGAAAAAAAAAATCTGTCAATTATTTTGATATGCCAAAAAAATGAATGTAAAAGAACAAGAGATATGCAGTTGCTGAGAGTTGTGTCCAGGATAGACAGCCACTTGGAGCTGAAATGGTTTAAAGACCTCTTCTCCATTTGGAGAAGAAGCTCACTCTATGATAAGAGTTTATAAAAATTAACTTAAATTGGTTTTTAGAAGGATGTTGCGAAATTGAAGTACGGAAATGGACTTGATTGCCAAATTTCTGTCTTGAGAATTTTATAACTAATATTAAACTGCATTTTCTTGTTTTATTGGAAGAGTTTCTGGAATTCAGATTTGTTTTTTCACAATAAAACTAGACGTTAGGTATAATACCTAGTTAACATCAGCATCACAGCTGTGGTTAGAAATTTTTTTGTCTATTTTTTTTCCTGTCTAGCTAGTTTTAGTCAGTTGGCTGTTCTAGTCATTTTTAAGAGCTAATGCATCATTAGGCTAACTAGGAAGTGTGAATCCCAATTTTAAAAATATGGTGTATATCCGATTCATAGATTGGAGCAAACTTACAATATTATATCATTGGATGGCTGTCATGACAAATCAAGGATATTGCCCGGATACATCCATCATACAGTATGAAATCACTGTTGCCTTTTTGCACAGTTGCAATTATGATATTGTGTTTGTGTTCCTAGTTTTTTTGGCATCCTGATTACCTTGAATGTTACTGCTAATTTTCTTTTCTCCAATCTGAAATTCAGCTTATGACTTGCTTGTTCTCATGATTTGACATAATCGTCATGATTAACCTTCATGTACCAGAAGAAATAGCTATACCAGTATTTATGTTCCACAGAAAGAGAGAATATTTTCTTTCATTCATGGATGCAACAGCAAAATTTAGTTAAATTATGATTTTGTTTCAACCATTTTGCAGGCATCGATTTAACATGGCATTCTTCCAGAATCCTGTATCATAAGATGTTTGCTTAACGATGTGATAAAATGCAGGTGCCAAGGAAGTAGAAATGTGAAGTAGGCTCCTGGATTGGTAAGTGTTGTGATAAATCCATTTTGGAGGCAATGTTCTAAATTTATATGTATCATAATTTCTTTGCTCGACAAAAAAGATGCAGGTCACCGGGGAAACAGAGTCAATGAGCTTGCAGAACCTATGATAAGTATTACCTCCATGCCTAAGGTAATAGGGGGTCTGATTTTGTCAACTGATGTGGCTTACTCTTTTTCCTCTTCAGTACTCAGATCCCTTTGCCTTTTATGTCTTTAGAGTTGCATTAACATGTAGTATGTGACTATGTGTTCTGATTCTCGCCATCCATTTCTATTTAGACATTTTATTTACATCTTGGTTAAATTATCTGGAAATATATACATCCTCTCAGTGCTTTTTAATTCACAAATGACTATCTCATCATAAGTAGCATCCGCCTATTCTTATGCAGCCTATGATATAACTAAATCACGAGTTAAGTACTTACTTCTCTTAATATGGAATTCTATGCAACCAGGATCATAGACGCATCATGCATGGCCTTTCTAGTCATGAAGTTCTGTTGAGGTTGAAGGACATAATGCTCTGATAGGCTACCTGGCATCTTCCAGGGGAGAGGATTTCTTCAGGGATTGAAGCACAAAGAAGGGAATGGAACTGGTGGCTTCCATTCAAAACTTTTAACAGTGTTCCTCTAGGAAAAGGTTCAAGAGGCTCTAGATGGAAATCTTTGATGATCACCTTCAAGATGTGCTGGAAGCTGAATTAAAAACAGTAAACAGTGGCTAATATATTGTTTAATCTGTCGTAACACTGTTATAGACTCACTGTTATATATTGTTTAATCTGTTGTAACACTGTTATATACTCACATGTAGAAGATAGAATTGCATTATACTATTTACCTCATAAAATTTTGATATATTATATAAATGACTATTTATAGGTTTGATTTACTGGCTCGAAGCAAAATAGAATATTTTTTTTAATAATTATATTATATATTTTTAAAAATTTTGAAAATGCATGTTAAAATATAGGAGATAAATTGAATATTTTTTAAATTTTAAAAAGATATTAGTATATTAAAACAATAAATAGTAATTTAAAAAAAAATTTTTTAAAAAAAAAAACCCTGGAAAGACATGGAATCTCAAAGCCAATAACTCGTCGCGAGTGGAACCGCTTTTTTTAGTCAAAAAGAAAGATCACAAAATTGCAGGATTCCTCCAATTATCCCGACCGTTAATCGCAATGACTTCCAAAATATCAAATTCCCATAAACCCACAGTTCACCCACAGCCTCCATTATCCAACTTGACTGCCACACCACCACCACCTGATCTAACCGTCTCTACCACTCTCATCTCCCGCTCGTGATTCTCACGCCCTCTCCATGTTAAAATAAACATTACCTATTCCAATTTTATTTTCTGGTTGATGGAAAAATTGGAAAAGGCAAAAGCAATTTACCCTTGAACACAATAACAGCAACTGTAATCTTTTCTTCCCTTCTTCGTTGCATGTTCTCGGAGCTCCGGCTCCCTTAACGGGGCCCCAGCTCATTGCCCATCTTCTACCTCTGGATTTTCAAATCTTACCCCATTTCTTGTTTTTACCTTTTCATATCTTCAATTTCGTCTTCCTTTTCTGTCTCTTTTTGTTGAGCAATGTCCAAACCTTGGAGCAGCATCGGCGACTGGGCCGCCGATGTTGAGCGTGAGGAGCGGGAGGCGGCTGAAGCAGTAGCTTCGGGTGCAGCTTCCGAGTTTCAGAACTTCCCCAGTCTTAGAGACGCTGTGAGCGCCAAGCCTAAGAAAAAGAAAATGACTCTTAACGAGTTTCATTCCTCTTCCGGCCGATTAGGTGGCGGGCGCACCCTAGAATCTAAAGGCTTAACTCCCGATGAGATGCTTCGGCTTCCCACTGGTCCGAAGGAACGGTCTGCTGATGAAATGCAATATGGACGGCTTGGTGGCGGGTTTTCCAATTATGGGCGGACTGGTCCGCCTCAGGGTCGGATGCGTGACCGCGATGATACAGATGTTTCTTGGAGCGTTGGTGGTGGTAGAAGGCAGCATGGTGGATCTGATGAAGAGCGAAGGGGCCCTCCGCCTAGGGTTTCTGAGTATGATCAGCCATCGAGAGCAGATGAGGTTGATAATTGGGCAATGACAAAGAAACCTCTCCCTTCTTTTGATTCTGGCCGGTCAAGTCGTTACGGTTCACTCGGTAGTGGCGGTGTTGGCAGCGGCGGCGTTGGCCTTGGGGGTGGTTCTAGGGCTGATGAAGTTGATAATTGGGCGAGTGCTAAAAAACCGCTTCCTACTAGATCGTCCACTTTTGGTTCGGGTTTTCGTGATTCTGGACCGGAGCCTGAGCGGTGGACAAGGGGAGGAAATCGTGAGCCGCTGCGGGAGAGGCCAAGATTGGTTTTAGATCCTCCAAAGGCTGATGTCGGTGCTAATGAGCCGGTTAAAACTGATAGGCAAAACCCATTTGGGGCAGCGAGGCCGAGAGAAGAGGTATTGGCAGAGAAAGGATTGGATTGGAAAAAGCGTGAGATAGAAATAGAAGCTAAGAAGACGAGCTCACAATCCAGCAGGCCTACTAGTGCGCACTCCAGCAGACCTTCAAGTGCCCATTCTGGCAGGTCGGAGGGGCCGGGCCTACAGCAGGGATTAGAGAATGTAGTCTCAAAGCCAAGGCAAAAGGTTAATCCCTTTGGAGATGCAAAGCCTAGAGAAGTATTGTTACAAGAAAGAGGTCAAGATTGGCGGAAGATTGATCTCGAATTGGAGCATCGCAGAGTTGACAGGTATCTATTCTCTGAAGGTTTTCTTTCAACATTATGATGTAAATATCTTGTAGCTGGTGGTGAAATTTTGGTAACCAACATTGATGTGTATGTTGCATGGTATTATCAATTCACCATTAAAACAGATATTTTAATTATCATGTTGTAATTGGGAGATAAAGTACATGTTAGCCATTAATTGATACTCCAACTGTACTTTGAGATGCATTCCATTGACTTAGGGATTAATATGGCATATAAACTGCTTTTGTCTATGTAGCTTTAGTTTGTTAATGTGTCACCAAGATATGATATCTAACCACCTTACCGTAGTTGCAATAACTGTTATCTTTGAGGGCTTCCCTTTATGTGACATTGTTCTTGCGCAATTTATTTCTATCTCCTTGATGATCAATAACGCTCTTCGTGTGTTGCTTCTTATGTATTCCTTATATTCATGCTTGCTAATTATACAAATTGCTCAGGCCGGAAACAGGGGAGGAGAAATTATTGAAAGATGAGATAGAGCAGTTAAAGAAGGAGCACCGGAAAGAACTGGCAATTATATCTAGTAGGGAACCCCTGCAAGGACCTGGTAACAATCAACCTGGATTACAAGATATGATATCTCAGAAAGAAAAGGAATTAGAAGAACTCATCCATGATTTGGATGACAAGGTTCGATTTGGGCCAAAAGCTGTTGAAAGGCCAGGTTCTGGGGCAGGCAGGGCCATGGAAAGGCCTGGTTCTGGTGCAAGCAGGTCTGCTAGTTTCTCAGAGAGACCACCTTCTCAATCTGGATCATTTGATGAGTCTAGAAGTATGGAGTACATGGATAGGCCTCGATCTCGTGGCACTCAAGATATATGGACAAGGCCTAATGGTGATAGAAGATCATTTGTAGGTGTCAGGGACAGAGGATTTTTAGGTAGCAGAGACTTCGACAGGTAAAAATATACTGGTCTTTTCTAGCTCTTTTGTTTTTTATGCCCTCTTTTCCACCCTATCAAAGAATGATAGTCTGTTGCAACTCTTCTATTTTTGGACTTTGACCTTTTGAATTGTAGGAGAGAGGGGGACTAGGAATTAGGAAGTAATATTTTTTCAAATATCATTTGTAGTTGACAGGTGCCTAAATAGTAGATCATTCAATTTATTATTTTAGTGATGCTTGCTCTCAAATATGACAAAAAGTTCGTGATACACAAAGGGAAGAGCCTTCCTCCACTGCCTCAATTCTATACAAATTTGAAAATAACTTGAATGTAAAAGCTCTTAGTTGAGGAGAGTTGTTGACATGGGGAAGTCGATTTCAGAACTCTATTGCTACTTGATTAAGCTTGAGACTGCCAGGCCTAGGCTTAAGGTAAAAATGATTGTTAATTGCTATTCAATCACTGTCAGTTAGTTATGACAAAGATTATAGCACTTTATAATCGGGTCTTCGTGGTTTTCTTGTTTTTATTTTTGTTCGGAATAAGTAATACTTGCATGAATATGTACTCAGAGCATTGTGTGTATATTTTACAAGGAAGGATTGACCCATAACGTCGATGATAATTGCTGTTTGGTAGGTCAAGGTCAAGGGAAAGATGGTGAGCAACCGATGCTGTAGATTCGTCAAGTTCTCTTCTGCTTCTGACAACTGAACCAAATAAATATTTACGTTTTTTTTCATCGTTCTCTTGTTTTTGCTCTGGGAAATGGAGCAACGATTATTGAGAACTAGAATTAGGAACAGTCGCGTTAAATTTATTGTTACATTTTGAAACTATAGGAAAATTTCATTTTCCCCGGTTGGTCTGTTTTCAAAACGGGCCTGTATTATTGGGTAGGACTCAAATTTTTAATGAACACGATGGGGCTTTACGAGTTAATCTTTTGTGATAATCTTTGTAAATTGCATCTTTAGTGCGCATTGGATTATGCTGTTTATCAGTCATCGACATTCTTTTTGACCCTCTTGTATTTTTCGTGGCAGAGATCTTTAAAATTGACATAGAAGCCTACCCATTTTATATCAATGCAAGGGTTGGGTTTGGCAGAAACAACTAATTTACAGTACAAGATCGAGATTGTGTATGGGTAAAAAATAAATAAATAAAAAATACAGTACAAGATTGTGCAATGGATATATGTGTTCAACCAGACTGGTACACATAAACCAACTTATCATTTTCGTCTTACTTTGGACAAGCCAATCTCCATTTATCTTATTTTTTAAATCTCCATTTGATTTGAAAATTCCTAATGTCAGTGTCTAGATGTAGAGATCATGGAGCGATTATTGAAAAAAAAAATCGTCAATTCCAGATATTCTACAAGAAAAAAAAAAAAGAAATAAATAAATGAAAAAGGTTTAGTTTCGGATTAAATGTCCCCATTTGTTTGACAAAAGTCCCCTTAGGGAGAAGCCACGGCAATATTGCATCATGAACTTGTCAAGACACTGTAGCATCATCAGTTGGAGATGGAATGGTCCATGGGGGCTAAAACACACCCTTCAAGCAGTTGCAATCCTACTCTCTCTACCACTCCTGTTCTTAGTTTTCAAGGAAAAAGGAAGAGGAAGGAATCTTATTCACTCAAATCGCTGTGATTTCCCTGCCATATTCAACTTCGGCGATTCGAATTCTGACACCGGCGGCAAATCCGCAGCATTTCATCGCCTTCCTTATCCTAACGGATATTCTTTCTTCAATAAGCCATCTGGGCGATACTGCGATGGGCGTGACATAATTGATTTCATAGGTTAGCGAATCACTATTGCTTTTGATACGAAAAAAACATTTTGCAAGTTTTTAAGAGTACAGTTCCTTTCTTACTTTCTTTGTGTGTTTAATGAAACTGTGAGAACATCTCTGCAGCTGAGAAGCTAGAACTACCGTACTTGAGTGCATACTTGGATTCTATAGGAACTAATTTTAAGCATGGCGCAAATTTTGCAACAGGAGGGTCAACAATTCAGCCAGTGGATACTAGAATATTCGAGAGTGGGTTTAGCCCTATTTCTCGACATTCAGCTTTTGCAGTTTGAACAATTCAAGCAAAGAACTGTTGAGGTATACAATGAAGGTAGGATTAAATTTCTTTTCTTTTTTTCCTTTGAAAGGATAAAACCATTACTGTTTTCAGTTTGTGGATTATTGATTTTTAGGTAGAAGCTCATATGTTATGAGTAGTCTACCAAGACCAGATGATTTTTCCAAGGCATTGTACACGTTCGATATAGGACAGAATGATCTTCATGCTGGGATTAAGTCAATGACTGAAAAGCAATTTCTGAAATCTATACCATGGATCATTACTAAATTTGCTCAGACTGTAGAGGTAACTCAAACATATCTTTCTATAGCTGCCTCTTAGCAATTATTCTCTATTTTTTGTAGGGGAATGAAGCATGCGCAATGTGTGAATCGGTTATCCACCATATAACCCATCCAAATGCTAAGCTTGGATCTCTCAACCTAGGAAACTAATTTAGTACCATGAAATTGATTAGGATGAATTGCTGATTGTTTGAACTTCATTTTGTTTTTTGTGACTGCAAAAGAATAAAAGCCATTGATAACTAGTGAAAGTTTACAATCTTGAAGTGTTGTAATATTGTGTTCACCATATATTTATATGCATTCAGCTAAACTGAGATGCAAAAAATAGAAGATATGTAAATGCCAGGTATCTCAGGTTATGGTATAACTTTTCTGTATAATTTCTTATCCCATATGCCTATGAGATAGTGCGAAGAAGGGCCTCTTTGATTACCTTGTTATCTTCATTTGTTCTTGTCCTGCAAGGATGCG
The DNA here is from genome assembly GCA_949630135.1 of Balakata baccata. NCBI lineage: Eukaryota > Viridiplantae > Streptophyta > Magnoliopsida > Malpighiales > Euphorbiaceae > Balakata > Balakata baccata. Next base: position 12,664 of record CATIWF010131244.1, read on the forward strand.
TGATTTAGCGTAGATGAACAAATTTCGATTGTTTGATTTATGATACAGAAACTTTATCAACTCGGAGCAAGAATATTTTGGATACACAACACTGGTCCTATTGGCTGCTTACCTTATGATGTTACATATTATCCTCCCAAACCTGAGAACATGGACCGAATTGGTTGCGTGAGGTCCCACAATGAGATTGCCCAAGAATTCAACAGACAGCTGAAAGACAGGGTTTTCCAGCTCAGGAAGCAACTCCCAGATGCAGTTCTTACTTATGCCGATGTATATACTGCTAAATATTCATTAATTTCTGAAGCAAAGCAGCAGGGTGAGCTTCAGTTTTATAGTCACTTTTAGAAAAAGAAGAATGATTGATATACAACTTAAGTTGCACTATTGAATACATTCTCATTTATCTTTCACTTTTGCGTTGGTTCTGCAGGTTTTGCTGATCCACTTGGATATTGCTGTGGACATTTTGGAGACTACCGTGTTCAATGTGGAGGAAAGGCAATGGTGAATGGGACAGAAGTTTCTGGGGATCCATGCAGCAATGCTAAACTATATATTAGTTGGGATGGCATACATTATTCTGAGGCTGCAAATCAGATTGTAGCCAACAGAATTCTTGATGGTTCACTTTCAGACCCTTCAACTCCCATCATTGAAGCATGTCACAGGCATGTTCATTTGTCAAGATGAGCACAAAGG
>CATIWF010131320.1:0-23797 GCA_949630135.1 Balakata baccata
ATTAAGTTAATAAAACTAATTATATTATTAATTTTTCAAATTAATAAACTTTAATTTTATAATAATTATATTTATATTATTAAATATAATTAATTATATTAATTTAATTTTATACTTTATATTACGAAATTGAATTCATCAAATTAATTATATTTTTAATTTTTATATTAAAAAGTTTAAATTTTATGATAATTATCTTAAGAAATATATTTATTTTATTAAATATAATTATACAATAAATTAATAATATTAATTATACTTAATTAGTTTATTAATTAAATTGACCATTAATTACATATTAATTAATTTTAGATATATAAATCAATAAATAATATTATTTATTAATTTTATTTAAATTATTATTCAATAATACATATGGGACCCACAATAAATTTTTAATCACTTGAAATTCTCTATCTTACAACATTGTAAAATTTTACTTAGTTGCTCTACTCATACAATTGCCAATTAGAATTTTACAATTGAATATAAATGTCGATAGTGATGCTCTAATAGAGCTGCTGACCAGTCATTTTTATTGTTTTTTAAGAACATCGATGTACATGTAAGCAGGAGTTATCGGTTTTTTTCGCAACAAGCTAAATTTATTCAAACAAAAAATAATTTGTATATTTATCCATAATAATCTTTAGGTGATACTAGTCTTGTTAAAAGGATAAAAGTTTGTTGTTTTTTTTGATAATTAAGCCTATTAAAAATAATAATAATTTGTTATTTTTTAGGAAAATACTATTTACCCTTATATTTAACATAATATACTAATATTCCTAAGGTTTAAAAATTATGTTATTTATCCCTTCTGTTTTATCTCCGTTAAATTATATAGTTTTTTTATTAAATTTTAAAATATTTACTGTTAGTTATAAATAATATTGTCTTTTGTTCAGGGGTACTAAATAAGATGTACATCGGTTCAGTTCAGTTCAGTTTAAAATCAAACCGGATTCCAATAAATCCGAACTAAAATATATTATGAACTGAATCAAAATATATGGAAAAGCTAAACCAAATATATTATGAAACTGAATCTAACCGAATTAAAATATTTTATTTTGGTTCAATTTGCTTTAATCGATTTTGTAAATTAATTTATTAATTGATATAAATTATAATTATTACCATATTTTATTAATTATAAAAAAATTAAAATCAATCATAGTAACTTTATCAGTTAATATAAATTAAAATAAACTATTATAAATTTATAAATTACCGTAAACTAAAAACAAAACTTTATAAATCAACATAAATTAAAATTTTATTAATTATAATAAAATTAAGATTAGTTAACACAAATTAGAATAAATTTTCATATTTTATGATTTTATCAACTATTATGTAACCAAACTAATTATTATAAACTATTATTTCTTTTTAAATATAAACATTAAAATTAATTACTATAAAATTTTTAAACATATATGTATATAAAAAAGTTCAGTCTGTCAATTTAATCGGTTTTTCAATATTTTCAATCGAACCGAATAATTGAAAATTTCAAAATATTCAAATTGAATAAATTTAACCAAATATACCGAATTCAATATAATTTGGTTATGCTTTATATTTCGATTCGGTTTTGCTCACCATAAGTAATAGTATATATAATAAATCAAAACTCAAGGAATAATAGTATAATAGGTCAAACTTAAGGAGACTACTAATGCAATAGGTTAAACCTCAAGGATAAATATTAATTTTTACTATAATAAATAAATAAATTATTACCATTTTTACTATTTCAGCACAATCTAACGTATTTTTAATATAAAATCTAAAAGAATGATATATTAATATAAGATAATAAAACAAATGGGAAGAAAAATATAATTTTTAATCTTCAAAAAAAATACTAGTATATTATATCAAACTTCAAAGGTAAATGGTAATATTTTTTTCAAGGCACTAGTTTATCGTCTTTAATTATGGAAATAAAATAATATATATCTTTAATTATATTTTATATATTTACTTTCATATAAAATTATTTATAATATTATATATATATATATTAACTATTTATAAAAAAATAAAAAAAAATCCATTGAATTCCGTCAAACTATAATTCAGTAATTTGGTCCACATTTAATAATTTGTGGACCAAATAAATAAACAAAAAAATTAGTAAATAAAGAGTTAAAAAAAACATTTGTTATTAAAATAATATAACTAGAGTTCAAGCTCACTTGTAACACCTAATATTGTAAAATCAGGTGCATAATTTGCCATTGAGCCGAACATCAACAGTTAAAGCTGTAAATATTTATCTCACACGTGCAGTTCATTTCCTACAGCAATGAGAAGGTTACTTTCAGTCTATCGACTCGTTTCAGGGACCACGATTCTGCTCACTCATCACTCTCAACCTGTGGATTCCCTCTCCATCCCAAGTCCTCTCTTTCATATGAAACTTCGGGACCATGGCTACTGCCTCCGAAGAAGCACAACCTATACTTGTGTGACCACCTATTCAGACTTCACCAAAATTTTCCACAATGTCAGTAGGATCTTTTATGTACTTTTTTTTTCTCATTTTTTGCCATTTTGTTCGATTATCTGATTGGTTTTGATTGGAAATGTCAATATCTGCCATTTCTCATTACATTATAAGCATAATGGCTACCCAGTACCAGTCGAGTTTGTTCAATGTTTTGGGCACAAGAAGATCGCCATCGCCGTCACCTACTCCAAGCGAGGGAGAGGCCTCATCAAGATCAACGGCTACCCAATTGAGCTGGTGGAGCCTGAGATTCTCCATTTCTCCGGCGTTGACATGCGGATTCGCATAAAGGGCGGCGTGTCCGATTGTGCTTTTATTCCGTGTCCCGTGCGTATATCAGATGTGTCCAAAGTCTTTGACCTTGTATCCGGTCAACAACATGCCATGTGGCGTGTTTGACATGTATCCATTGTGTATTCAACACATGTCTGCATGTCGGATACACGGTCTCTCTCAAAATTGCTGTGTCCATGCTTCCCTGATAAGCATTGTAAAGATCAAAACAAAATGAAAAAAAAAAATGAAGTTTATATTTGCAATTCAAAAATTTAATTGTTATGCTTTAGAATTAAATAGCTACACAACAAATTACTATATAACATTTGTGGCAATTTTTCAAGAGAAATATATTTAAGCACCTTTGATTTTGGTTGGTTTATTTGAATTGAATTATTAGTCCCTCTTCTGCTTGTACAATTGTATATCTTGGGCTCTTTATAATCCTGGAGTTCCTTCTCTAAATTGTGCACTAAATTTGTCTCATTTGAACTTAATACGCTTGGTACGTTGTCTATCAGGTATTCACTGCAGAATATTCTCTAATATGGAAAATTTCTGAGTACAAAAAACCTTATATATCAGTCATGGATGGCATAACAATGGGTTTTGGAATTGGCCTATCTGGTCATGGCCGCTACCGGATTGTAACAGAGGTACAATTCCTAGTTAAATGGATCTCTTTTGAATTATTGAATTTACAACAATGCAATCTTAATTTGATATTCTGACTGGTGACTCTGTGAGCTTAATTGCAGAGAACTTTGCTTGCTATTCCAGAAAATGGAATTGGTGGGTTTTCCTACATAGCTGCTCATAGTCCTGGAGAAGGATCAGTTGGTGTGTTTCTTATCTGTCATTTCTGATTTTAATTATTTGTATGTGACGCTGCTCCTTTATTTTGATATTAAAATAAGTCTTAGGGTAGTGTCTGAAAGTTGCCAAATTCATTTCTCATTCCCTCCTGTGAGAAACATTAGTTGGGAAAACCCTTTGTTGTAGCTGACTCTTGGTTGATGCATATGCTTGCTAATCTGCTGAAATACATGGAAATACTAAATTATGGGACATGCATATGCTGACATATAATATATAGAACCCTTTACGTTTTAAGTCCAAGTAACTTATAATATATAAAATTATAGTCTTAAACTGGAATTTAGTTTTAAAGGCCAAACACTTGATGTAAGGTAGCATTTTTGACTAAAAACCTAATGCTTGTTTTCTTGCAAGTTTTTACAATATCAGGGAAAGAAATATCTTGAATAACCCAGTTTCACATGAAACAAAGTAAGAGAAACTCGATGCATATCAGATCAATCATATGCTGCCCATTCTACTTATCCCTTTTTTCCCCCTAATTTCTGAAGATTTTGCTTGATTGTTTATGTAATTTTGTTACATTGCCTAACAGTTTATTCTGGAGGTACAATTTTTCGCCCAAGTAGAAACTTGAAAAAAAAAAACATTTTAACCTGAATCTTTTGGAGGTGCTTCACTTTTGGGACAACTCAATCAAGTCAATTGTTTTTAAGGTGAAGAAAATGAATGTTGATGAAAATATTTAAACTCATGATTACCATAAAACTGTCATTACTTTTTACCATTAAGTGACAAGCATTTTTGTAAATATTTTCTGTAATATAAATTTAAAATTTATTGCTAATATACATTTAAATTTGAATTTTATTTATACACATTTTAATTGCAATATAAAATTTTTTTGTTATAATATTTTATATATTAACATAAATCATATTTCATTTATCAAGTATGCATAAGATTAAATACTTTTAAATTTTTTAGTTGTAGAAAATATTGAAATATCTTTATTTAACTTGTATTGTTATAATTTTATTGAAACATATTAGTACATTGAGTATAAATAAATATAACTATTTATTTATATGTTGTAAATAACAATTATGAACATTATTACTTGAAATTGCCTTATATCAATAAATTGTAATTGTTCATTATTATTTGAAAGTAATAATGTATTGTTGGAAGATCCGATTCCTTAGGATCCCTGTAATTATATATTTGATTATGAGTTATTTTAGGTAGTGAAGAGATTTGTGAGCTGTATAGATATTTTAGGAATTGGTTTTTATGTCATCCTTTATTAGGGAGATTAATTACCTTATTTTTATTCTAGAATGTCCTATAAATACCTATGTATAGAAGCATAATATGTGAAATTATATTCTTCACAATTTAAGTATTAATCTTTTTGGTATTAGAGCAGACAAAGACCTAGGATTTTGTCTCTGCATTTCTGTCCTTGAAAATATTCAAAGTCACATCTAGTGCTCAGTCCTCTCAATTTGAGCCTTAGATTGCACATAGTCTACCTAAAAATCACCCTATTTAGATTACTATAATCTTATTAAATGGTGACAATTTTCTCCGATGGTCACAATCTGTTCGCATGTATGTTAGAGGGAGAGGGAAAATCGGCTATATCATAGGAGACACAAAGAAGCTTGATGTGAAGGAACCTACCTATGCCATTTGTGACGCTGAAAATTCCATGGTCACAACGCGGTTGGTCAATTCCATGAATGAAGAGATAGGTGCAAATTATCTCTGCCATTCTACAGCTAAGGAATTATGGGACAATGTCTCACAGATGTACTCTGATTTAGGGAATCAATCCCAAGTGTATGAATTAAATCTTCGGCTTGGGGAAATTCGTTAATGTGAGGACTTTTTAACTAAATATTTTAACTCTCTTAAGAGAATTTGGCAGGACCTGGACTTGTCCAACGATTATGAGTGGAAGTCATCTGATGACTGCAATCGCTATAAGAAAATGATAGATGTTGGTCAAGTTTTCAAGTTCATTGTAGGCTTAAATGTTGAATTTGATAAAGTTCGTGGCCAGATTATTGGAAGAAATCCTCTGCCCCGATTAGTGAGGTATTTGCAGAAGTATGTAGGGAGGAAAGCCGGAGACAAGTGATGCTTGGAAAGAAGACTGCTAGTGCAATTGGATCTGTGGAGGGATCAGCCCTGACTATATCTGATACAAATGTCAACCAAAAATCATCCCAAAATCAGCAGGCTGATGACAAGAATAGTCTGCTATGTGATTATTGTGGGAAACCTTGCCATACTCAAGAGAATTGCTACATGCTGCACGACAAACCACCTATTAGCAAGGCAAATAAATATGAACAAAAGATCCATATAACAAATGAGGCTGAATCATCTGCATTTAGTAAAGAGCAATTAGATTAGCTTTTTAAACTTCTAAAATCCTATTCATCACCTACTGCCCTTATTGAATCAATAGCACAAATAGGTAGTAATTCTTTGATACTTTCAGCTCTAAGAAAAACCAGTCCTTGGATCATAGATTCAGGGGCCTCCGATCATATGACAAGTTGTTCTCATATTTTAGTTCCTATTATCCTTGTTCTGGTATTGAAAAAGTGAGAATAGCTTATGGTAGTTTTTCATCTATTGCAGACAAAGGAAACATTAAAATTTCAGAAAAAATTACTCTAAATTCTGTTTTACATGTTCTAAAACTTGCCTACAATCTTCTACCACAGCAAAATGAAATTGCTAAAAAAAAAAGATATCTTCTTGAGGTAGCTAGAGGCATCATATTTTCTATGAATGTACCTAAATATCTCTGGGGAAATGCTATATTAATAGCCTGTTACTGATTAATAGAATGTCATCTCAGGTTTCAAAATATGAAATACCTTTAAAGTTTTTGAAAAATTGTTTTCCAACATCTGGAATAGCAACAGACCTTCCTTTGGGAGTATTTGGTTGTGTTTGTTATGTGCATATACCAAATGTTTTTTTATCAAAATTGAATCCAAAAGCTGAAAAATGTATGTTTCTTTGTTATGCATGTAATACAAAAGGGTATAAATGATTTAATCTAGTTACAAAAAAATTCTTTGAGAGTATGGATGTACAGTTTGTTAAGGATCAACCTTTCTTTTAGAAAAATTCTCTTCAGGTGGAGAATCTAAGGAAGATAATTTTTGGAAAACTTTACCTATTCTTAAGGGATCTATACCTTTTACTAATTCTGATAAACAAGCTTTAGACACAACTATTGAAAGAGTGGAACCTAGTATTCTTAATCTAAATATGCCAAATACTAAGTTGTTAGAGATAGGGAGAGAAGTACTTCAAACGGATCATAATTCTCTTCCTGAGTTTCAGTTTTATACCAGGAAAAAGTTTCATAAAAGTACTATTATTCTAGCTGTTACTCCAATTGAAGTCCAATCTGATTTGTCAAGTGAAGGTCCTATAACTCAAGGTAAACCTACTTCTACTCATAATGATCTGCCCAACCTTTTCTCTTCGGATCTTGATCTTCCAATTATATTAAGAAAAGGTACCTGAGCTTGTATTTGATTATAAGTTGTTATTTTTGGTAGTGAAGAGATCTGTGAGCTGTATAGATATTTTAGAAATCAGTTTTTATTTCATCTTTATTAGGGAGATTAGTTACCTTATTTGTAATCTAGAATGTCCTATAAATACCTATGTATAAAAGCATAATATGTGAAATTATATTCTTCACAATTTGAGTATTAATCTTTATGTATTAATATAAGTCAAAAATTTAAAATTCTACCATAAATCTAATTGAAAATAGTTTACAAATATCGATTAATCTGCAGTTGAAATAACTAAAAATAACTAAAAAATAAAATTAAAATATTATACAATAATTTTTTAAAACGTTTACAAATTATTGTTCAAAATGCAAAATGCCATATTTATGTTTACATAAAAATCAAAATGACCTGATACGAATCAACCCAAACTCAAATCCAAATGATCTGAAAGCCTGGCCTCGTGGCAATTGCCACCTCTTAGTTTGTACAAAAGGTGTTTGTTTCTTATAGTGATAACTGGGTTCTTAGAAAATTAGATAACAGTATTCTTGAACTTCCCCAATGAATGGCCCCCTATTTTTGCAGGTGCTTATCTTGGATTGACAGGCAAAAGGATTTCTACACCCTCTGATGTGCTATTTGTAGGTCTTGCGACACACTATGTACCATCTGGAAATTTAGGCTCACTGAAGGAGATCCTTTTAGCTGCTGCCTTGTACGCCCAGCATAAACTAAAGTTTCAAGCATTTTAATAGGGTAAATTACTGTAACACCACTAGAGTTTGGTTGAATGTACTAATTAGTTTATTCATTTTTAGAAATACTATGAAATTACTCAGATTTGGTTCAATTAACTAAAAAGACCCTTCATTATTTTTGAATAGAATATTCTATTAATTAACTAAAATATTTTATTAGTCAATTATAAAATACCAAAAATATACTTTTTTATTTTTTTTTACAAATTTGATATCTTTATTAAAAAGAAAGAAAATTTTGATATTTTAGTATCAAATTGATTATATTATTATTTTTTTTGTATTTTTTAAAACAAAAAAAATGACAAATTTGACATTTAAAAAAAAGAATGGCAAATTTCACATATTTTTTGTCTCTAATAACAAAAATAAACAGAAAGACTACATATTATATTAAACCAAATCTAAGGGACTTTATAATATATTTCCAAAAATAAAGGGATCAATTAGTATATTTAACCAAACTTCAAGGGTGTTATAGTAATTTATCCAATTTAATATTGCCAAGAAAAATATAGTATATGGTATTTTGAAATTACAACTTAGGCTATTGCTGCTCTTTAAATTGTAGGGAGTAATTATAAACAAGTGCTGCCTGCCAGAATAATTGGAATAGAAAATACATGGTCGTTTGATATTACTGCATCATTTTATACATTAGGATAATGTCAAATCCTGTTTTCAGTGATTATCATTTTGTGATTCTTCATGCTTGATGTTATTGTTGTTGGGTTAAATATTGACCCATTTTTTTTATTTGAGATGAATAATTGTGTTTTGTGATGTTCATTGATTGTTCTTGTAATTTTCCAAATTCTATTGCAGTTCATACTTAATAGGGATGGTACTGTAATGTTTAATTCAGAAATTCTAGTTACACTTTTTGTTCAGTTCTCAGGATCCTCACGAGGACATCAAAGCACTTCTTGCTAACTATTGCAAGGTATGACGCTGAGTTGAAGTTGCTTTTGCCTCGAATAATTTCAGCCTTCAGTGCTAGCATGTCAGTGAAGGAAATTATTGAAGAGTTGAGAAAACATCAACAAAGTGCTGATGCAAAATGTAAGCTAATTAATGCTTGCTCGTTCATGAGTGATTTGTATATCTGTTGATTTTGGTTGTGCAAAATTCTGTGTCGTTCTTATGGTAGGAAATGTCAATTTGATTTTTCTTTTCCTCCACTTTCTTAACAGTGGCTGAGTGGGCTAATGATGCTCTTCAAGGTCGTGGAAAGGGTGCTCCTTTTTCTCTTTGCTTGACACAAAAGTATTTCTCGAAAGTTGCAGCTGCCTACGGAAAACCCAACAATGAACTAGCTTGAGAGTTTGTGTTTGTGGTTTTAATCATCTTTACTTTTGCAATAGTTACATTTCTTAAGAGTGTGTAGTTCACAACGTGATGAATGTGTTGCTTGGGCAATTTGTTGCATCCGGCTAAATGGTGTGATGAAAATGGAATATCGCATTGCCCTTAGGTCATCTCTGCGAAATGATTTTGCTGAAGGGGTTAGGGCAGTCTTGGTGGACAAGGATCAGGTTCTATTCTCTTTTCCTGTCTCTTAGAAATTTGCTATCACGTTTTTGGGAACTGATATAACTGGAACTTGTTTTTGCAGTCAGTGGCTTACTACTTTTTTTTTTTTTTTTATGAAATGATTAGTAAAGTTGTTTAAATTTTATAAACAAAATTGCTGTTGCCTCCTAATTTTCTTCCTCAAACGCTGTAAGAATGCAGCAAATGTTGAATTAAGTTTTGCAAGTTGTTTCAAATTTTTGGATTAAAAAAAATTGTTCAAGGTTTTTCTTCACTAATAGATGCTTTTCTGCTCATGTTGAGACATTGATATAGTTTTGTTTACCTTTTAATTCTTCGCCTCATCCACTTCGACACTCAATGCTTCATAAAATCCTTAGTTTTGAGAGACATTAAAGTGTGTGTTCAGCATCCTAGGTTTTGCACGTAATTGGATTGTTATGCTTACCAGTGTTCATGTCTCTGCAGAAGCCAAGGTGGAATCCTCCAAGCATTGAAGAAGTATATCTAGGTGAAGTGGAATCTCTCTTCAATCCACTGAGCCCTGAGCTTGAGGAGTTTAGAGTCTGAGTTTCACTTTGTCAAATTACCATGTTTCACTAAAAAACAGAAGCATGGAAGAAATGGAAACAATCTTTCATATTTACAGCATTTCCAGTCTGGTGGAATAGTGATAGATGTTATAGAAATCCCATAAAAGGTTGCTGCTATTTCCTGAATTAATGAGGTAGATCCAACCTTAGTTTTGTGAAACTAAAAATATTGCAAGAATTACCACAATGGTTGTGTCCTGCTTCCCATGAAAAAGTTTCAGAATGCAATTTGAATTTAGGATCAAAAGTAGATTGGGAAAAATTAGTTATCAGAAGTTGCTTATTTATATACTTACCAAACACATTATGCGCAGATGTTTAGTACTATAAAGTTAACAATTACAAAAGCCTTTAAATCAAACACCTTTTAGGTAATTCAATGTTGGCTTCACCAAACATTTGCATGGAAAAGATATATTCAGGAACAATCTCCATTCCTCAACCTTTGTAATAGATCCAGGTATCCCAAGCATTCGGGATTGATATACCTGCAAAACAATGCCAATGAATTAGGATTGAAGGGATAGCCACACTGATGATTATTAAGCAATGACAAGCAGTTAACTAATTAGAGCAGCACTGATAAATAGCCAAAGTTGCATCTTTATCTCTTTCACGATTTCCATAGGTTTCAATGATCAAGAATATGTTTTGCAGATTTGCTTCCCCTCCTAATCCCCCAAAACAAGGTCTAACAATCCAAGATAATGAAAGATAGAGGGAGCTCAACACACAAACATTGGATCACTAGAATCTACGAGAAAATTCATTATAGAAAGTAAGCATATGTCAAAAAAATGTAAATTGATGAGTTTTTGCTCTATCATAAGATTACTTAAGATTATACAAGGCATATCTTCCCCGCATACAGATTTAAGAGGATAAAAGCCTCGAGGATTGAGTCCTAGCTAGGGACTTTATCAAAAGAAAGGAAAGCAAACAAAATCTCAATGCAGGGACAGCAGGGCTGGCGGACTCTCTACCAGATGGGAAGGCCACTAGTTATGAAAGGCACAGTCTAAAAGTAGGTCAGAGATGCATGCATCAGAAGGAAACAAGGAAGATGGATCTAACCTTACTTCTATGATTAAATGGTTGAATAACCAGCAGTAAGATTGAAAATGACAATCCAAAAAGGAAGCAAACAAACAGCAGAAAGAGTTGAAAAGAAATACCCATGTCGAAAAAGGAAATCAATGTTGACAAGAGAACAATTTGGCATGAAAAAGTCTGTCCTCAGTATGACATTTGCTACATTTTTAACAGGGAACAACCTGAAACTCTCCACTTCTCCATCTGCCATGGTTCGACAGCATTATAGAGATCGATAAGATATATAGCAGAGAAGCATACAGCACCAGGTAGCAATATATAAGTGAACTGAACCTTAAACTTTCAAGGGCATCAACTAATAAACATGTGAAAACTGAATGCAAGAAGAGCTTCAATGGATTACCTTTATTATTGGGTATAAAATTGTCAGGAAGTTTCAAATCATAACAAAAAAGTACATCTCTCTTGTATTTGAACCCTTCAATACCCACGCAAGCAACAGCACCAACAGGAATGGCTCTGCAGGAGAAACAAAAAAGAATCATCATCAGAAAGAGAGATGGGTTGCAATAAAATCAAGAAGCATCAAAGATGAGAATCTGCTACACCGAGGAATGACTATCCAACCAATAGAATACAAACAAGCTGCGCATTGATAGTTCAATGGCCGGAAAAAACTTACTGACGGGCAATGGATAGAGGTATTCCTGCTTCCTCTTCGCATTCCTTCACAATATTCTCTCCGCAAGAGATCCCACAAGGCTGCCATTGACACATAGGGAATGTAATATAAGAGTAGGCTTAGAACTAAAGGGATCCAACAAGACAGTCTTATTTAAAACTATCCTTATCAAAATGCAAGGAGACCAAATTAATTTGTGTGAAACAGATGGAAATGTAGATACTGTATCAGGGAGTTCTTCCTAATTCCAACCTTTGCCAGATTTAATCAAACAGTCTTTCATGCTCTGAGCCCTGTTCAACTTTAAAATCTCGTGGTTTCCCAAAAGTATTTGTCCGTTTTCAAGTGCTGAATACCCTATAGTATTGATTGTACATGTGCTGGAGCCTCCTATATATCTTAATCTCACCATAAGCACATTTCATGGATTGACTACTAAAGCAGCAATTTTCAATATGACAATAATTAGGCCATACACCCAAAATACAGTTTAGACACATCTGCCATCTGTTCCACAAAATACGAGCTCCTGAAGTCCTAAACTCATCTGCCATCTGTTCCACAAACTCGAGACGTTAGTTCAGTTTGATTTTCTACCAATAGAATGATGACATGTATGATCATTTTTTTTTTCCAATTTTTGATTTTCAACAATGAGAAACAACATCTTCATCCAACAGTTGACCCCAGAATCCAAATTGCCGGCAGCTTTGCTCCGGTGCCGTAGCAGCCCGTCGTTCATAACTTACCCGTCACCGGAAATATCCGGGGTTGTATCTGTGGTGTCTATCTTCGAAACCGAGCAAGTCCACTACATGAACCAGTTGCTGGACACCACTTCTTCGACGGCAGTGATGGTATGGTAATGGTGGCGGAGCAGAGGCTGGTAATGGATGGTGGTGTTGTTGGGTCCATGAAGGATATTGCTGCTGCTTAAGATCGAATTATAGATACGTTACTGCCACAGTATCTAAAATATTATATATATAATTTTTTAAATTGTAATTTTGTAATATAAAAATATTTGGTATCTAAATTTGTTAAAATATTTAATTTATTGCTAACGCTAAACTTTTTATATTAGTAAAAAAATTTCATATATAAATACATTACGTATATAAAATGAGTTGCACAAAAAATTTTCACATTTTTTATCATTTTTTCATACTTTTTCCCAAACTAAATATATAATTTTTCCACATTTTCTCTTATTTTTCTCAAACTAAATATAATCAAATATTTCGTTAAATAGTAAAATTTTTTTAAGAGACTCATTTTGTATACATGACATTTGCACAACCTTTTTGCTATTGTGGAAAGTCCACTCAACATAAATTTTGATGACAGATATTTTTACGTTACAAAATTAAAATTTAAATAATTTTCTGTTACGAATAATAGTTTAGATACTAAATTATTACGAATTAAATAATTAAGATACTGTCTATGTAATTCATTTCTATTATATATAGAATACTGCCTTCTATTTGGCTTGACACTTGTATATATATATATATATAGTTACAAACGGTTCAAATCACAAAATACTCATAGATTACAAATCAATGACCAACTAAGACAAAATGTGTATTGCTGGAAGTATTGTTTTTAAAATTATTAAAAAATCAATAAGTTATATATATATCAAATAAATAAACATTTTTATTAAAAAAATTATTTTATAAATTTATTTTGAAACTAAGATAATTTAAGTGTATATATATAACATAATAAATATGAAATAAATATATATTTTTTACTAAAAAAGATATTTTATAAATTCATGTGTATATATAAAACATAAATTGTGGAAATTTTTAGAAAAAACATACTATTTATCTCATGTAATTTGATATAATACATTAGTATCTTTCTAAAATTTGAAAAATATATGATTTGCTCCTTATAATTTGATATAATATATTAGTACTTATCTAAGGTTTGAAAACTATATTATTTACTCTATGAAATTTTGACATATTGCACTAGTACCTTCTTGCAAATTTGATTTACTAAACTAATACCCTCTGAACAAAAAAAATATTTTTTTTACTAGTGTATTATATTCTTTTTCAAACCTCAAGGGAATACTAGTATATTATGTTAAACTACATTGAACAAATTGTATATTTTTTCAACTGCAACAAGATATTAATGTATTATGTCAAAATAGAAAAGGTAAATAGCAATTTAAATTTTTATATTTTTCATATATTATATTTAAGCAAAAAACATATATAGCTCGTGTAATGATTCGTTTTTGTTATTTTATTCTATTAATCAGTTTTTTATCTAAATTTTTTTAATATTTTGTTTTTGGTCCATATATTAGGTCGCCGCCATATAATGATGTAATATATTGAAAAAGTATATTGGTATATAAAATATGTGCATTAATTGAGAGATAAATTATAATAAAAAATTGAATTTGTAACTTATAAGATCATCTCTAACAATACTTCTGATTTTACTCCTTATTTCATTATAAAAAATTTACTCTATATTTTAATTTATCTTGAAAATTGTGTGCGCTCCTATAATATTTATTATCTTACGCCCTATTTTAATTTTTTATTAATAAAACCATATAAAAATGCATAAAAAAGTAAGAGAAAAAAAAGGAAAAAGAATAAAGAATAAACTTGAGGAAAAAGAAATAAAATATTACTTAAGAGTTTCTTATTTCTTTTAAATATGATGAGAGAGAATATAAATTTTAGAAAGTGAGATAAATAAGTAAAAGGACGGTAAAACTATTGGAAAATATAAAACAATCTAAATTTAAATAAAAAAACTATTAGAGATACTAATAAAATTAAAAAATAAAAACAAAATATGAAGGGACTAAAGAAACTATATATATAGAGAGAGAGAGAGAGTGTGTGTTTAATCAAGTACCACATATGGCTTCAAATAGCAGCAATCACCCTCATCAGCTCCATACCATGCAGCAACCGTCACCGTCGTCTCCAGAGGCCCACAAGAAGTCGTCGGCCGTCGCCATTGTGTCTGCTTTATACCATGTATACAATCCGGGACATTTCCGTGGGTAAATTATGGACGACGAGCTGTTCCGGAGCAAAATTGCTGACGGTTTAGACTTGGGGTCACATGTTTTAGGAAAAGGGTGTTGTTTGTCATGGAAACCAAAATAATTTTTTAATTTTATGTTTTCAGTTTTTGTTAAAAAAAAATTTTTAAAGTGATGACACGTGTTGATGGACAAATAATTATTTCATTAATAAGACTGGACAACGTTGTCCAAAAATTGAAAAAAGTTAACCAGGTATTTTTTTTTAAAGATACAGCTTATTCCAACAGCTTTTATATCAATTAGATTAAAATAGTTATATTTTTAATTTAAATTTAAATTGAATAAAATAGATAGATAAATATAGTACAGATATTTTATACCCATTGAAATAAATTGAGACAAAAAGTATTAAAATATATAGGATTACTCAATATTTTATGTTAGATACAGTTTTAATAGAAATTAATTTTAAGAAAATAAATTTAAAGGTAGTGCAGAGAAAGTAAATTTATTATTGGCAAAATGGGTCTCAACTATATGTCATGCAGTGTGCCAGAATTTCAATTTTAATTCCGTGTAAATAAATTTTTTTTATTTTAAACTAACTAAAATAGTCTTTAAATTGTATTATATGAACCGAGTCATTTTTCGTTAGACTAAATTACTTATAGTTTTAATTTAAAGGGTCTAATATATAAAAGACTTAATTACACTAAATTTAAAGTTTGAAAACTTAGCAGCTAATTTATAACTTTAGCCTTTTATTATAGGTAAATTTTATTCACGATCTTCTAATTATATAACTCGTAACAATTCGGTACCTAAAAGATTATTTGTAATACAAAAGTACCTTAATTATCCATCTCGTAACAACTCGATACCTAAAAGATTATTTGTAATACAAAGGTACCCAATTATGTAAATTGTAACAATTCAGTACTTTAAAAATTATTTATAACACAAAAATATCTTAACTTTTATTTTGTAACTAAATAGTACATATGTCTTCAACTATTATGATTCATTAAATGCACTGTGTTTGGAAAAAACGTTTTTCAGATAAAAAAATTTTGTATTTTTAACATTATTGAGTTTTAAAAACTATTTTTGATAAATGCTGATAAATAGATATTTTTCTAGAAATATATTTGAAAAAAATAATTCATAAAAATTAAAAAAAAATTAGTCAATTAAATAAAAAAAAATCAAAACCTGCTTTTGGAACACTTAACAGTACTCTCAAACACTTTTTAGTCACTTTAACAGAAGTATAACATGAAATGTCCAAATAAATTTTAATAAAAATAAAATTAGTTGTAATATACAGTCAGTAAAATTGAAATTTATTTGATATGAATATTACATTTAATTTTATTTTTATTAAAATTTATTTGATGTGGATATTTTATATCATGTTTATGTTAGGAGATTAATATTCAAATACGGAAGTATTATTTAGTTACAAAATAAAAGTTGAGGTATTTTTGTGTTACAAAATAAAAATTGATGTACTTTTCTATTACAAATAATCTTTCAGGCATCGAGTTGTTATGAGTTAGATAACTGAGATACTTTTATGTTATAAATAATTTTTTAAGTA
Organism: Balakata baccata; assembly: GCA_949630135.1. NCBI lineage: Eukaryota > Viridiplantae > Streptophyta > Magnoliopsida > Malpighiales > Euphorbiaceae > Balakata > Balakata baccata. Next base: position 16,427 of record CATIWF010131320.1, read on the forward strand.
CCGAATTGTTACGAGTTATATAATTGCTGTGAGTGAAATTCACCCTTTTATTATTTAAAGGTTGGTACAAACCAGTCCACCAGCAACAAGATGATCAAGCATCCCTGGATAAGTGGGTTTCACATCACTTCTCTTTCCTATCCAGAGCAATTTCTCTCCGTCTCTTTCAAGGAATCCATTCATGTGAATGGCATATGCCTATATACCCATAATTAAGAAATACAAAATTTCTGTAATTCAGAAAAAGATTATAGAACCCGCAAAAACGGAAAACATTTTTCACAAAAATTAATACAAAAAAATACCTTTATTCCAAAATAAGGTGCTGCAGCGCGCTCCAATGAAAAATAGACAGGCGACCCAAAGGATGATACCACTGGGTACAGCTGATTAAGACCAATAGAATCAATAACCAAAAAAAGACAATTTTTAATCTGCAAACGCTATATCCCCACAGAAAGTACCCTCTTCACATGTATGAACCACAGACACTCCCAGCACATTTTCGAAACTAACACAAAATTTATAGGTATATTTTGTACTTTTTAAAAAAATTTAATTGCATTTCTTTTAATTTCAAAAAAATTTAAAATATATATTGCTACTCAATATATTTGATTTAATGTCAATTTTATTTAATTTTATATAAAAATAATAATTTATGATTATATATTTAAATTTAATTATTTATAAATTTATTCGATAGGTATAATATTTACACGTTGTATTTTATATTTTTTATAAATATAATTTTTCAGTATTTGCATACAATCACACCTTGATAGCTGATACTCCCTAATCACCTGTAAAAAGAATGAGAAACGAAAGAGAGAGTGATGCCGCGGTCGCAAGTTGCTATACCTCATTACGTATACCTGGAATTAATTCTTCTTCTCCCAAGCATTTGATAACTTGTGCAACAAATCTACTCCTATCCTCTGCAGTGTTTAGCCTTTCATGTAAAGTTACATAGCTCCCGAACCGGCCCCCGTATGAATTATTTCGAGGGAAAACAAACACGTCCTTGAACCTCCTCAGCTGGTCAACGAAACTGCACGAGAGGTTTCAAAATTGGTTACCATTGATACTACCATTACAAAGTCCAAATGTGCAGAAATAAAAGATTTTACCCATTATGAACATAACCGACAATTTGATCTTCAACTACGAATGGCAAAAACTCAGACTGAAATTCCTGTATAATACGGCAATAATCAGTATAAGAAACGCTGTAGAATTTTGCACTTTCTGAGCAAACAAACATATGAGTTACAGAGAGAGAGAGAGAAAGTACAGAGCCGCGATTGCAGAATTCTATCTTCTCGAAGAAGCCTGAGAGATCTGAGGAGTCATGAGGGATAAGTTCAGGTTGAGAGAATCTAACGACGTCGTCCCAAGTGAAGCTAGCAGCAGTAGAAGAAACAACTGGTACGGAGCTGGATTTTATAGGAGCAAAACGGCAGAAAGTTGAGCAAAATGGAGATGGTGATGTAGTTATGGGGGCGTATTTACAGGATTTAGAAATGTAGAAAAATGGAAATGAGAAACAGAGTTTGTGATTAAAGAGACGGTGGCGGTTCGGAATGCTACAGGCCATGAGACCTGGAAATTGAACGAAGGACATGACAGCCAGCAGAGGCAGCTCCGTGGTTGCTTCGCTTCAAATATCTTTGCACCAGCTTAGAGGGAATTCATGAATAAATACAATATTAAATTTTTATTATATTGGCCCCCACTCTCGCTAGCTTGGGATTCAGAATCCACCATACGTTGCTTGATGAAGATAAACACACTTTTTAAATTTTAAAGGGTTAATTTCCCTAAAATTTCCATTTTCTAAATTTTACTTTTCATCCATTCAACTTAGAATGATGAAATATAGCGCCTCTTCAAATAGGGTCAGACTATCCGCTATATTTTTTAACTTAATTATATTTAATATATCTATTTAAATTATTAATTAATTTTATTGTATATCAAAATATATCAAAAATAAAAAAAATATTATAAAAGATTTAACATTTTATAATAAGACGACATTCTTCAAAAAAAAAAAAAAAAAAAAAGTTCAAACTAATGAATCTCTGATGCAAGCAGATGTCGAGAATTTCTACTCCATACATATATCTTGTCAACTACTACCAAACCTTCATGAAAAATACCAATATACTAAATTCATATCACTGTTTTTTTAATATTATTTTTTTCATATTTGCAAAACCAATGTAAATGACGTCGTTCTTCATTTTACATTATATGCTTGAAAAATGGAAAAAAATTTTTTAGATGATTTATAGACTAAATCAATTATTTATTGATATATATTTAATTATTTTATTTTTATTGATCGAAATAAATACAATATATATATATATATATATTATTTAATGACTAGATTAATTTATAAATAATTGAGTAGATATAAGAATTTTTCTGCAAAATGGCATGGTTTCAACTTATCAATAGGTGTTATGAAAACCAGATCGGTCCGGCTGGTTTAACCGAAAAAATACGGAACCGGCCACCAAACCGATTGGTTTTTAGGTAGAAAACCGGAAGGGAATTGAACCAGGAGAAAAATCGGCGAATCAGCCAGTGAAACTGTAAACCGACTGACCAAGTCAGTTTTGATCAGTTTTTTTAGATTTTTTTTAATTTTTTGCAAAAAAAAATTATTTATTAAATTTTGTCTAATCTAGCTAACTCAACCGATTCAACCAAAAAATTGACTTTAAAACTAGATAAGTTAACCACAAACTAGTTAAATTGGTCAAAATAAATATATTTTTAAAGGTTTAATACATCTTTATTTATAAAATGCTATGTTATTTTACTTTTTTCTATATGAGATTGTTTATTTTATATATATATATATATATTTTTTTTCTTATTTTTTTATATTATTTTTTTTTTACAATTTAAAATTTTTTATTAATTTTATTTTCAAGTTATATGTTACATTTACATTTAATAATTAATTAAATATTCTATATTTTTAAAAAATATATATAAAATATATATTTTTTAAAAAATAATAAAAAAAAGAATATGAAATATGTTATATTATTCTTGTATGTTAAGAATGACCTCCAACAATTTATATTTTATTTTTATTATGTATAAGACATATTATGTTTTATTATATATGAAATATGTTATATTTTATAAAAATATTACGTAAACTAGTTTGACTTCAGTTCGATGTCGGTTCAATTTTAAATTCATAACCCACTAGTTTTATCGTTAATCGACCGACTGGTTTTAACAACCTTGTTATCAATCATTATCCAGTTCTGTGGATTCCTTTTTTGTGGAGTCCACTACCAATAATTAATAGTAATAGAAAAAGAAAAAAACATTTTAAACTTGCAAAAGCCACAGGCGTCGCCATTCATTTTGTCACTTTTAGGCTTTTAGCCATCTGTTTTTCTTATTTTTTGTAGATACTTTTAGCGATCTTTAATTGCCTATAAATAGACATTTTGGCACTTATTTGCCCGGATGGTGAGGTAAATTAGAGCATTCGAAACAGAAAACATTGTATACACCTTTTAAATTTATTGTATAACTTAACATAATATTAATGTCAACTTTTTGCGTAGGTAAATTTACATATAAATGTCATATATACAAAATAAATTTCATAAAAATTTTTTATTTTTTAACATAATATTTGAATATATTTAGTTTAAAGGTAAGTGAGAAAAATATGGCAAAGTGATGAAAAAATGTGAAATTTTTTTTATGTAACTCATTTTGTATATATAGTATTTACACGATACGTAAAATTTTTTTACTGATATTTTAACAAATTTTGATAATAAATACTTTTATGTTACAAAATTATAGTTTAAGAGATTTTCTATTGTAAATAATAATTTGAATATTTAGTTGTTATAGTTAAATTATTGGTTACCATATGTGTAATTTACTTCCGAATAGTAAGAGTAAGACAAAAGGAAATTTTCTTTTGATGAGTAAGCAAGAGAGTTCGATTTTGGAAAAATTTTCAAAATGTGAGTGATAAAAATAGAAAAGAAAATATTTGAGGTATTTTTAAAAAATAATTGTGCTATTATTTTTGTGATTTCTCTCATATTATTGTATTGCCTCTAGACATTATCTATGAAATGCTCTTTCTTTATATTTATTAATTTTTATTAGTAAAAGAAAAATATTTTAGGGTTTTCCTCGTGAATATAGCTAAAATTAAAAGGTGATCCACATTAAAGTACTGATATTATTTTTGCTATTTATTTTTTTCTGGTTATTTTTATTTTGTATTTATTTTATTATTTTACACGTGGAGCCCAATAATATAAACTATTAAAAAATGTATAGATTTACTTTAATAATGTAATACTATTTATATAATATTTAATATTATTTAAATAGTTATAAAACTAATAATTTTGTAAATAATTGAAGATATTACAAATATAATTAAATTGTAAGGAAAAATATATATTAAATATAAATTAAATAAAATTAAGATATAAACAGTATAAATTAAATGATGGTTTTGGGAATAGGATATATTAGCATAACGTGGTTTATGCTTTAAATTTAATTGCCTGAAAAAACTACTATAGTAATCGATACTAATTTAATAAATTACATATTATAATTTTATTTAATTCTTTAAGAGTTTCTTAATTTTTAAAACTCTTTATGCTTTTTCTTATGTGTTAACTGAGTTTCCTTTGTATATGAGGTCTGTGTTTCACATAGTTTTTTTAAGATAAATTCGTTTTCTACCATCGGTATTTAGGATAACTGGCGTTTGTCTCTCAGGATACAACAGATTTCAAGTAGTTGTTGAACACACAACACTTACTTACAACAAACTGAGTATTTGTCACACTCTCTATCACTTGAAAAGAAGAAGAAAAGGGAAGAAAGAGACTTTACCAACAAGAACCAAACTGAACTCTCCAAAACTTTCTTTACAACACAAGCCAAAATCTCTTATTTATACTAGATGAAGGAGACAAAAAAATGTAAAAATTGGGCTTAGTCTGGATCAAGAGATTTTGAGTCGACATTCGTGTACACAGGTCGCGCACCCATGCATTGGCTTATCCCAAACCATAGATTTGCAACCTCATACGCCTGAGCGCGTGAGAGAGAGCCTTTCATGCTATTTTCTTATCCATGTAAGAATGTATCTTAATATATAAATGCAAGTCTAACTTTACATATTAGTGATGTGAGACAAAACTCTCACTTTTACTTTTTCTCTTTATATCTCCTTAGCAAAGAACTTACTTTGAACTTCAATTTCTATTCACATATTCTCCATTTCGAGTATATGAATACATTAATTCATAGTTCTCATGTCAAGGAACACATAACTGGGTCTTTTTTCCAAAACCGAGTTGTGGGATCCACCCAAATTATCCTCTTAAAATGTCTCATAATTACAAATTTTCCAACAATTCCCCACATGAATAAAATTGGATGAACAAAGTCTTACTACATGATAGAGTTTGACGATCGAAACCTATACAAGATAGGTAGGTGTTACCCTTTGAACCTTCCCTTATGAAAGTATATTTAATTTACCCACTGTCTAGTTGACATGATGTCATTGAACTGTTCAGTTTTCTCGAGTAAATATGATACACTCCACACATGAATCTTTCTTGACAAAATTCAGTTCCCATTATTGTGTTCATTTTGGCCCTAAACATCTACCTGATTCTGCGAAAGTTTTTGGAGAATTGAATTTTAACACATTCTCCTTTAAAGCGGCTCCACTTCACTCCCACATAGGTGATACCTTACACAAATATATCATTAAAAGCATAGCTTAACCTCATTTCCAATCTTCACTGGTATATCCCTATAGTGATCTTTCTATGTCTTTACAATTAGGTTGTCCCATTGAACCTAGATCTTGGAATCTCCAGTCAGCTAGGTTGGGTTTTCCTTTGTATCGACTTATTATCTTTTTACAGGTTTAAGTCTTATTCCTCTAGATAATTTATCAACTTGTTCTCGATTTAACCATTTGGTTAGCGGATCCGCAATGTTATCCTTTAATTTTATATAATCAACAGCGATAATCCCTATTGAGAGCAGTTGTCCAATGGTATTATATCTACGATGAATATGTCTAGACTTACTATTATACATGTTATTCTGTGCCCTTCCAATTGCAAATTGACTATCACAATGTATGCATATTGGTGGCACGAGACTTTTCCATTTTGAAATATCTTCTAAGAAATGGCGTAACCATTCAGCTTCTTTAACACATTTGTCTAATGCAATAAACTTAGATTTCATCGTGGATCTGGCTATAACAGTTTGTTTATAAGCTTTCCAAGCCACAGCTACACCAGCTAGTGTAAATACATAACCATTAGTGGATTTTAAATTTTTTATATCAGAAATCCAATTAGCATCACTGTAATCTTCCAGTACAGCTGGATATCTGGTATAATGCAGTCTATAATTATGAGTATACCTTAAGTACCTAAGTACTCTTACAATTCCTTTTCAGTGATCTAGCCCTGGATTACTCATATATCGACTTAATTTACTCACTACATAAGCAATATCTAGTCTTGTACAGCTCATTAAGTACATAAGACTGTCAATCATACGAACATATTCTATTTGAGACACTTTCTCCTCTATTCTTTGATAGATGAAGGCTCAAGTCCAATGGGATTTTAGCAATATTGGTATAATCCTCATTGAATTTACCAAATATTTTATCAACATAATGAGTTTGACTCAAGGTCAGTCTATCTGATCTTCTAGTAATTTTAATTCCTCGAATCACAGCTACTAGTCCTATATCTTTCATATCAAACTTTGAATTTAACATATCCTTGGTAGACTTGACCATCTTGTTATTACTACCAACAATGAGCATGTCATCAACATATAAATATAATATGACATAACCGTCACTCATGCTTTTGACATAAATATATTTATCACACTCATTAATTTTGAAACCACTAGATAGTATAACACTATCAAATTTCTCATGTCATTGCTTAGGCGCTTGCTTCAAACCATATAGTGATTTAACCAATTTACATACTTTCTTTTCTTGTCCTGAGATAATGAACCCTTCAGGTTGTATCATGTAGATCTCTTCATCTAAATCTCCATTTAGAAAAGCAGTTTTTACATCCATTTGATGTATTTCAAGATTGTGTTATGCAGCAATCGCTATAACCATTCTTATAGAATTGATCCTAGTTACAAGGGAATAAGTATCAAAATAATCTAGGCCTTCCTTTTATCTGTAACCTTTAATCACAAGTCTAGCTTTATACTTATCAATTGAACCATTTGCCTTTATTTTCCTTTTGAAAATCCACTTGGATCCTAATGGTTTACATCCTGGAG
>CATIWF010131356.1:0-10468 GCA_949630135.1 Balakata baccata
TAATAACTAAACAAGATCGATAATCGCCTCTCCTTCTGAAGGTTAGAGTTAGCAGAAATATGTGGAAGAGAGCAGCTTCACTTTCTCCATTGATTTTCTCTTCCAAATCAAACTTACTCTACCAGGTTTATTTCAGAGTTCTTTTACCCGATTTTCTAATACTTGTAGTAATCATGTGATTTTGATTTTTTTTTTTCGTTTTTATGTTGATCGCAGCCAACTTATGGGGTTAAGAGCTGGAAATCACTTTCTACTGAGACTTCTACTCTGGTATTGCTATAGGATCTTGCTTACCTTCTTTTAAGTTTGACCCGTATAGATTTCTTTCTGCGTGGAGCTAATTCTTTCTAAAGATAGCATTTGAGCTGATTTACATTTTTTGTTATGATGCTTTATGTTTAACATTGTTTATAGATGGATTCGCGACAATTTTGATGGCTATTGTTCTGAGCCCACACCCCTGTATCGACTAGCAAGCTGTGTAATCCCATCATAGCTTAACAATATAGAAATGTGATGTGATAGGTGGATTATGGTGAGATTTGTGGTGAAATTAAACAAAATGAAGTGATAGAAATGAACTGAAGTGGCGAATGAATCTTCAATCACAATTGACTTGCTGTCATTATCTATAATTTCCCTATTTGGCGCGTATTGTTTGCTTGTCTTGCAATTTTCTATGGTTGGAGACTAACTTGAACATGCTTGTTTAGATTTATTTTCGAATTAATCACATATGCTGGTAATAATGTTCCTCTCTTATCTTTTGTTCTTTGCATGCAGGTAGAAAGCACGACTTTACTGAAAGAGAAAACCCCATTTATAACTTTTGTCTTAGGTAATGATTTGGCATTTGAGCAAATCATTTTTTTCCTAAAATTTAATTTTCATTATAGTAAAGTGATATGGGACTAATGGTACATTACCATAACTGGAACTATTACTGATTTTTTTAAGTGCCTTCGAACATTTAGTTATTGCATGCTTGTGAGTAGTGAGTTTTGAAAAACAAATTTGATAGATATTTGTATAGATGTTGGTACATTCTTTATTATGATTAATGTGAATAGATAATGAAGTCGAGTCATGTCCCTAACAATTTTCGTAAGAGCTTTTGAAATTTGCAAGTCATAAGAAACATGTGTTTCTGTTTCCACGGATGAGAACCTCTCCGTGTATTTTACCTTCTGAGGAATTAGTTAAGGAATCAACAGGATTGTATAAACTCTGTTAAAATACTGGTGTTCCATGCTGATCTGTTCATAGTGATGCCTATCCCAAAAATGCCTTCTTTATTTATGGGTTACAGAATCATCCATATTATACTCTACATCTTTTTCCATTTTTATGCCTATTTATGATATAGAAATTATTTCTTTTATCTCTCAGGTGGCCCTGGTAGCGGAAAAGGTACACAGTGTCTAAAGATAGCAGAGATTTTTGGATTCACACATCTAAGTGCGGGAGATCTGCTAAGGAGAGAAATACTTTCTAACAGTGAATATGGGTATGCCTCGTTCTTTCTCATTCTTCAAATTATATCTATGAGATCTATTGTTTTCTGATAATGAAAAAAATTTCAGCGCCATGATTCTGAAGACAATTACGGAGGGCAAAATTGTTCCCTCGGAAGTGACGGTCAAATTGATTAAAAAAGAGATGGAATCAAGGGATAATGATAAGTTTCTCATTGATGGTTTCCCACGAAGTGAGGAGAACCGCTTGGCATTCGAACGTATTGTGAGTTTCTATTTCTACTCAAAGTTTAATTGTAACCTTTCACATTTTGATGTGTACGGTTTATCGCATATTTCAAAGGGATTAGGTAACAATTCTTGTCGCGAAGTAATGTGAAAGATGAATAAAAGATAAAACAGCAGATTTGGAATGAGTGGGGGAACTTTAAGTAGTAATGAGTTACTGGTATCGATCCAAATTATTTTTTCACTGCTTATATAGACTATAAACATGTTCTATGAATGCAGATTGGTGTAGAACCAAACATGGTGCTTTTTTTTGATTGCCCACAAGAAGAGATGGTAAAACGAGTGCTAAATCGTAATGAGGTGATTGTGCAATTATATTTTGTCATGTAAAAAAAATAATGTGGAAGTGAAAACCTTAGTTGAAAGTGTCGTATCATTGTTGCAGGGGCGAGTTGATGATAACATAGACACATTTGAGAAACGTCTTGAAGTATTTTCAGCAGTAAGTCTCCCTGTTATCGACTACTACTCCAAGAATGGAAAACTGCGTACGGTATGTATATCCTATATGAAACCCATAACTTAAGAAGCTTAAGCCACTAATGATGCGTTTGGTTAAGTATTAGGGAATTTTTCATAAATACCAAAAAAAGAAGAAATAATTACAATTTTATTGTCCATCAATGTTTTTTTCAATTTTATCGAAAAATATTTTCTACACTTACACTAGCACTTCATTTATATCTCGGGTATACTTTCGGCCTAAAGTACTTAGCAGAATAAAAGATAATCCCTGATAATCTTGATCATATTTTGGGTATATCTTAGAGATACCTTGGACCTAAAATAGTTATGTGAAAAAAGACTATAAAGTCTAGTATACTTTGGGTATATCTTGGAGCTAAAACAGTTGTGAACAAAGGTTATAAAATTCGGTATACCTTGGTTATATCTTGGGGATACCTTGGGCCTAAAACAGTTGTGAACAAAAGCTATAAAGTCCAGTATATCTTAGGCATACATTTGGTATATTTTGGAGATACCTTGGACTTAAAACAGTTGGAAACAAATGGTATAAAGTTCGGTATACCTTGGCTTAAAACAGTTGTGAACAAATGATATAAAGTCTGGTATACCTTGGGCATATCTTTGGAAATACTTCGGTATACCTTTGAGAATTCCATGGAATACATTTGTTCAATTGCAGAATTACACCAAGAAAAAAGAAAAAGAAGAAGAATAGATGATTTTAATATGTAATTTAGATAAAAATAATGACAATTAAAGTATTAATTGTGCTGCTCTATGCACTTAATAAAATTTCATCAAAAATTAATTGCATCAGAAAACTATACCACTAACAGCACCTATTAGAGAAATCTCAACAACCTCCTTTTTAATTTTTAAAAAGATTGTAAAATAAACTTGGGCCATGATTTTGAGCACCTGGATCATAATAACCAACCCCTACTGACGGCATTGAGTTGTCATTAGGCAATGCCTTTTGAACAATCATGTCAGTACATATTTTTGGATTTCCAATTATTTCACAGTCTGGTGTTATTATTTCTAAATTCAGCACAACAACGAACTTGCGATTTTGAACATCACTGCAAATGTAATCGATAATTGAATGACAAATCCTTTCTTGACGAGGCCGCTTTTGACTCGGTCATTAAGCTGAGTAGCAAAGCATAGCTTGCTGAGTTGAGACGAAATCGGAGATGAGGAAGCGATATCTATCTTGCTTACCTCCGATCAGGTTGATATCGAGAACCTGCACAAGTGACTGGTAATCGATGGAATCAAAACCAAATTTCTGCATCATTAAAGACGGACATTGATGGAATCAGAATCAAAGAACTCGAAACCCTAGAAAAGAGTAGAGAAGAAGTCGAAAATCCAAAAAAAGCATAGGCAGATGAACCGTTACAAGCATTTTCCCATCTTCTTCTGCTGCATTTACATTTTTGAAGAGAAATGAACGGTACCAAAGAAACTAGTTTTTTGGAGAGGATGAAGAAGAAGAGGAAAAAAAAAAGCGGAACCAAATAAAAGAATTCCGGTAAAAAAGAAAATATACAAAATGATATGTAAATTTGAAAAAAAAATTTAAAAGTGGACGACTGGTGAAAGTTCCTCTAAGTATTATCTGTATGTGTGTTCTACCACATGTACGAATGTGTTATTCTTTCTTTTAATTTTAGCCAATCAGATTTGTTATGGTAAGTTGATAACAATGGACTGAATATTTCAGTGCAAAATATGTTACTTTTTTTTTTCTTTTTTGTGCAAAATATGTTACTTAAAGAAGGCAATATGTGCAGATCAATGCAGTAGGAACAGCGGATGAGATTTTTGAACAAGTTCGCCGTGTTTTTTCTGCATGTGAGGTATGCTGTGTCAGTGGCGGATGTACGTGCTAGAATGGAAAAAATTTAGAATTTACCTTTTATATATAATAATAAAAAATATAAATATATAAAGTTGCATCCTAAATTTTAAACAGTCAATAATCTCTCTCTCCCACGTGAACATAGTAATAGCTCATATTATTATTATTATTATTACCAAACAACTTAAAACCTTTACTATTTATGGAACCAAATAATCCATTTTTATGGTAACCTAGCCCTGATATAATACCTCAATTAGTTTTTATTCTCTCTTTCTGTGTTTTCTTCTTCTACTCTTTTCAAACTTTATGTCTAAATATCTTATTTTGTTCAAGTAGCTTCCAATTCAGATGAGTATTTTATTTAATCTAATTATTTATGTTTTTGATTGATAGAATTTAACAGTGCATTTTATATATTTTTATTTTTCTATTCCTTTCTCCTTTGATCCATGACATCCATTCACCTGTTTTTTTTTTAATATTTTACCATTGCACCAATCCCGTTGTTGTTTACTTCTATTTAGATGGGAATGTGATCATTTTTTTTTCCTTTATTTGGATGTTCAACTGTAACAAAATTGATTGTAGGCCACAAAACTGATAAATTTTATTTATATTTTTTAAAAAAATTTTGCCGCCCCATCAAAAATTTTCTGGATCCGCTACTGTGCTGTGTTATCATTTTTTCTGCATTTCAGTGCTTATCATTATTTCCTGATCACTCTTTTGTCCTCATCATCATTAAACAATATTTTCATGTTTATCATTTACATATCTTCTTAACGTTAATAGAATTTAGGCAGGGAATTAGTATATTGATACCTAGGTTTTGATTGTAATTTAGAACCTTTGCAAATTGCAGCTGTATCAGTGAAACTAAGAACATTAATTGTTCAGCAAAATTTTGTTTATTACACATGTTTCTGTGTTGCATTTCAGAATGCCGTTCACTAAGCTAATTTTGTTCTGCTCAGGCAATGAAATGAACGACCCTTTTCATCAAGGATTAGCAGTGTAAGATTTTTATGGTAAGTTAATCCGAGTTACTCAGAAAATTTTGGGCAGCATGGCCCCAGATTGTTTGACAAACCGCAGTTTTTCTCGAGGTGTAAAAGTTCTCGTTTAAAAGAGTCGAGGAGTTTGATGTTGCCAGGTGCCAAGCAGTTCTCAGCCAAGATGATGAAACTTATGTTCAATATTTTATTGGTTATGATGGTGTATTATATATAGCTTAATTAAGGTGCACTGAAACCCTTTCTACTCATCTGTATATGTAGTCGGATGAACTAGAAAGGAAAAAGGTCGATAAGAGATATTCTCTCGCTTTTATCTTGCCCTTTACATAAGATGAATGATTGAAAAGTTGGTGCATAACCAGAATTCATAATAAAAGGATCAAATGAAAGTTTATGCTCCAAATTATTGAAAAGTTGGTGCCAAGCCGTTTTAGTTGTGTTCTTCTTTTGCTTGAATTGTTTTGTTCGGACTTTTTTACCTAGTTTTAAGAAAATTTTTTTTGTATCACCTTAATTAAAGATTATGGCGGTTTTTTCTTTCATTTTAATAAAAATTTTGTTGGTATTTAAAATGCTCGAGGCTTTGTAGTCATCTCGGATAAATAAAAGCTGAGATAAGGAGTTTACTGAGCTAAATGGTATAGTTTTATGTACCACTGCTTATCCTTTCGATGCGAATTATATAAATAACCAAATTTTGAATTGACTCCCTCCATTTTGTCATATTCTTTAACCTTCCACAAGAGCAATGGTGACTATTCTTCATCCGCCAAGTTTCCACCCTCCTTCAATGATCCTCCATTTTGCTTCAAGAAGCAAGAAAGGCAGAAAACAAAGGGAATTAGGAAAATTACGAAAACAATCTCATCAAAACAGAAATAGGCCTACTCTCTCCTACCCAAAATCATCCCCCACTCCGCTTCTAATTGACGACAAACCTTATACCCAGACCAAACTTGAAGCCTTGAACATCGTCCTTCAGGACCTTGAATCCTTCATTGATAATGGCATAAGAATCGATACCCAGATCTTCTCTTCCCTTTTAGAAACATGCTATACCTTAGATGCTATTGGTCACGGTATCAGGATTCATCGCCTAATTCCCCCTACCCTTTTACGTAGAAATACCGTTATTTCTTCTAAATTGCTGAGGTTGTACGCGTCATGCGGTCTTATTGATGAAGCACATCAGCTGTTTGATGAAATGGCTCAGAGAGACCAGTCGGCTTTTGCTTGGAACTCCCTCATTTCAGGTTATGCTGAACTGGGTATGTATGAAGATGCTCTCGCGCTCTATTTTCAGATGGAAGAAGAAGGTGTTGAACCTGACCAGTTCACTTTTCCTCGTGTGCTGAAAGCTTGTGGCGGATTGGGTTTAATTCAAGTTGGAGAGGCGGTCCACAGAGATTTAATTCGTTTGGGTTTTTCAAATGATGGGTTTGTGCTAAATGCGCTTGTTGATATGTATGCAAAATGTGGTGACATTGTTAAGGCTCGGAGGATATTCAATAAGATCAGCTTTAAGGATTCTGTTTCGTGGAATGCAATGCTCACAGGTTATATTCGTCACGGGCTCCCAGTGGAAGCGTTGCACATCTTTGATGGGATGCTTCGAGGTGGGGTTGAAATGGATTCAGTGGCAATTTCCTCGATTCTTGCAAATGTATCTCCTTTGGAGTTGGGAGTTCAAATTCATGGATGGATTCTCAGGAGAGGAATGCAGTGGGATTTGTCAATTACTAATTCTTTGATTGTTATGTGCTCAAGTAACGGGGAATTGAATCAAGCGAGATGGTTGTTTGATCATATGCCAGAGAGGGATGTTGTATCATGGAATTCTATAATTTCTGCTCACAGTAAGGACACTCAAGTTTTGACTTATTTTGAGAGAATGGAGAGAGATGGTGTTATGCCAGACAGTATCACATTTGTCTCAATGTTATCTGCTTGTGCTCATTTGGGTCTGGTGAAGGATGGTAAAAGGTTATTTTCATGCATGAGAGAAAAATATAAAATAAATCCTATCATGGAGCACTATGCTTGTATGGTCAATCTTTATGGAAGAGCAGGATTGATCAGTGAGGCATATGCCATAATAGTTGATGAAATGGAATTTGATGCTGGCCAAACTGTGTGGGGAGCATTGTTATATGCTTGTTACATCCATGGGAATGTAGAGATAGGAGAGATTGCAGCACAAAATCTTTTTGAGTTGGAGCCAGATAATGAACATAATTTTGAGCTTTTGATGAAGATTTATGGTGATGCAGGAAGGTTGGAGGATCTAGAGAGGGTGAAAACGATGATGGTCGATAGGGGATTGTGATTGTAAAAGGAAGTATGCCTGGTTGTGTTGGCCAAACTGCTATAATGTGCTTTGTTTGCTGAGCTGCATCTTCCTCAGGTATTCATGTAAATTTTTATGGGTACTGAGTAAAGTTAGTCTTGGCTTCATTAGCTCAATTGCATGGTGAATTCAGGATAGCAACCAAGTTATGGCAAAGTTATAGCACAGTAGTTGCTGGATCTTGAGCTGAAAAATCCTTGCTTGCAGAAGGAATTAATTTGGTGACAAATATATGTACATGTCCAAGGTTAGAAAGATCATTTTTATTTTAGTCAATACATAAACATTAAATTTCCTGCTGTTTTTCCTTTCAAGGTAATTCCTGTTCTCTCTCCTGGATATATAGACCATGAATGAACCATCCACTAACTTTTTTATGTGGTAAGTTAGTGTTAATATCAATTTGTTGACCTAAAATTTTGAGAGAAGGGTTATCATAAACAAAAATGGAGAGGCAAATTGATAATTCTTTTTGTACCAAAAATCTTGTGACAAATTCACCGAAAATAGCTGGCATATCTAACCTCATAACTCATTAGGTAGTTGAAAAATGAAGAGTACAAATGTACAATATTAGAGCAGATGAGCTTTCAGGTAGGAGATGACACTTTTATTTTAAAAGAAATTCGGACAAAATGCAATGCATGTGATTGGATTGGCATTACAGTATTGGCAGGTAAAACCATCTCATCCCTTATATGCTTGCAAAAGAAAATTCCATCGAACCTGTGAGATGGCACTATTAAGTTTGAGAGAAATTCTTAGTAGATTTAGTTTGACATGTCATCTATAGATTAATTCAATCAGATATTAATATATATTTAATTATTTATTTTTATTAGTTGAAATAAATACAACATATATATATGTCAGTTTAATTATTAAATTAATTTATAAATGACATAGTAAACTGAATTTACTTAAAAATTTTTCTCGTAAATTTGAACTTCTTTGTTTTAAGTTCTTTATTTTAGACTTTAAACTGAATCTAACGTGTGAGTAGTTCAAAGTTCTTGACAAAAAAAATAATAGAAAAACACACAAGACACCCAGCTACTTCCAGTACACTTGATCAGATTAGTCTTTTGCTCTTCTCAAACAGTTTACATGCCAAATATTTTCTTCTTTTTTCTTTTTTTTAAATGTCTAACTTTTTCTTAACAATTAAACTTATCAAGTTATTCTATTGGGAGGGTCAGTCATGTCGGTAGGAAATATTAAAACTTCCTCCAATCAGCGAATCCAAAGAAAATCTTGTAGAAAAAAGAAAAAAAAAAAAAAGTGAATTATAACAATAGTACTCGGATTATATAAATTATAACAATTTAATATTTTAAAAATTATTTATAATATAAAATTGTCTCAATTTTTATTTTATGATTAAAATAATTTTTAAAATATTGAATTGTTATTATTTATATAATTTAGGTACTGTTGTTGTAATTCACCCGAAAACGACGAAAATATTTATTTTATTAGGCAGATGGTGCATATTAATTGATTAAAATATTCCAGAAAATTGCAATAATCCCATTTTCTTCAGAAAAAAAAAATCTTAATACCTAAAGTGCTCGCGGCGCAAGTTAGCTTGATGCAGGAAAAAAAAAAAAGAAGCCCTTCTATAAATACAAGGCCTCTATAATCTAAATCAAGCACCAACTTGCTACCTAACATTCACTGGCATGGCCAAAGCTACTATTCTTCTGCTACTTATTCTATACATTTCCACCACAGCAAGATCTGCTGCGGCTCCAGCTCAATCCAGCACTAGAGCCATCAATTTCATTAAATCTTCATGCAAAACCACAACATACCCATTGCTCTGTGTTGAATCTCTGTCAGCCTACGCCACTTCAATCCAGCAAAACCCTCGCCAGTTGATGGAAACTGCCTTGTCTGTGAGCCTGGCCAGGGCTGAATCCACAAAGGCATTTGTTTACAAGCTGACAAAGTTCAAGAATGTTAGACCCAGAGAAAGGGAAGCCATTAAAGATTGCTTGGAGGAAGTTGAAGACACCGCAGATAGGCTGAGCAAGTCCTATAAAGAGCTCAAGAGTATGGGCCACGCTAAGGGTAAAAATTTTCAGTGGCATATAAGCAATGTGGAGACTTGGGTTAGTGCTGCTTTGACTGATGAGAATACTTGTGTTGATGGGTTTGGTGGTAAGGCTTTGAATGGGAGGTTGAAGAACTCAATTAAGGGCAGAATTGTTAATGTTGCTCAGGTTACTAGTAACGCACTTGCTTTGATTAATAAGTTTGCTTCTAAGCTTTAAGTAATCTTTTATATAGTAATGAAACTTTTGGTTGGAGTTGTTCAACAATTCCATCTGGTGATGGAATTAGTTTTTGATACTTGTAAGAGCTTCTATGAAGGTTTTTGAGAGAGATAAATCGTCTGCTTTTCCTTTCTCTCTACTTATTTTGTCTTTTATTAGTAAATACGTTAAGTTGAAATAATTAAGCGTGAAATGGGAAGCTGAGCTGATTACTCCCTCGCATTTAAAAATTTTTTAAATTTCTTTTATCTTTTTGCTTTTATATTTTTAATAAAAGTCAATTTTTTTTTTCTAAATTTGATATTTATTAATATTAGAATCTTTTTATATTATTAATATATTAAATTATTTATTTTTAATTCTAATCATTAGATTAAAGGATTTGTAATTTATTGAACATGTTAATCAATTTATAATTATAGATAAATATTCAAGTGTATCAATGCATCTGATATATTGTAGTAAAATATATCATAATATTTATAATTATTAAATTATTTATTTTTAATTCTAATTAATAAATTAAATGATTTGTAATTTATTGAACAAATTAATCAATGTACTGTTATAGATAAATATTCAAATATATCAATGCCTCTATATATCTATTGTAGTAAAGGTCTTAATATTAATAATATTATGTTAAATTCAAAATTCTTGATTTTTAATAATTTAGTTTTTATAATTTTTTTAAATTTAATGAAATTATAAAAAATGATAAT
>CATIWF010131371.1:0-11329 GCA_949630135.1 Balakata baccata
ATAAGATTGTGGTGAAAAATCGCTCGGGGGGGTTGATGGGCCTGGTAGGCTTGCTGATTGGCCTGCCAGGCAGGCTAGCTGCCTATCACAGGCCCACGTACTTGAGACCATATGGTGCTTACTTGGGTCCCATTCAAGCAAGCCAGCCAAGGGTTATTATGCTAATTATGCATATAAGATGGGACATGGGTTAGATTCGGGCTAACGACCGAATAATCGATATCATTTGCAAGCACGGTATGATAACATAATCAGGATAACACATAAATATAACAAGCGATCACATAAACATGGCATCACATCAAAGAGGCATAACAACACAAAGAAAGACACAGAAATGAGTAGAAATCGGGCTTGTATTTCATTATATTCGATTGAGCATTACAAAGATGGCCAAGCCATTGTAGAATGTTCGTGTGAGTAGGGGGTTAACCCACAAGGCGAATGGGCCCGTCAAGCATCCGATATGAGAAACTAGTCCAATTGGTGACTAGTCACTCCCCCCTAAAGAGCTTAAAGGGCATGTTGAGACCTAACAGGACAAGACATAGACATGTTCTTGCCTTCATTCCCTTGAAATTACAAAAATATCATTATTTTTTAAAAGACTGTTTCGCCTTTTACATTACTAGATTCTTCCCCCTATTATAATTTCCCCTATTACAAGATGTCCCTCCTTACATCCAGTAGCCCCAGGTGGGCTGCTGTGTGTGCTATTGCATGGCAGCATCCCAATTCTACTATAAATTGGCCAATTGGCCAATTCACTATTCATGACTTTTCATTTTCTTTTCCCTTCAACTTTGATCTAGTTTTCTGATTTTTTTTTGGGATCTAAAAGGTCCCAAAAGATAGAAAATAGACAAGAAAAAAATTTTGGGAGAAGAAAAAATTTTGGAGACAACAAGAAAATTAAAGAGTTTAATTTTCCTCTCATATGAACATACACCACTGTTAGCACTTTGAGGTATGTTCAAGCCATCTCCCTAGTGGTTTCATCCTCTCATCTTCGCGTGGATATTGTTAGAGACAATCCTAGATTGGATTGTTGTGGTTTGCTACAACCGAAACTCTTCCAACTGACTACACAACTATTCAATGTGAATGTGTAGCTCGACGAGAATTTTGGTTATCCTTGTCAAATTGGATGCTGGCATCCATAATTCTGCTTATCTTAAGCTTACTATCTCCTTAAATCAAGAATACATCTAATGCGATTGGGGCCAAGGTATTCCCAGATGGTCATCCATCATGGTACTGACCCTGCTCAAAAACGCTTAATTGGTCGCTTAACCGCCTTGAGCCAAGCACTTTCCAAGAGGTCACCCATCATGGTACTCCCCCTGCCATAGGACGCTTAACCAGAAAGAGCGCTTACCGTTCTACCAAAAGCTTAAGTTGATAGTAGAGGCGCAACTCTATTCCTTTATCCTGGATCAAACAAAGGCCACCAGTCTCTTTCGACTTTGTGTGCCACCTGGCCAAATCCGTTCCATACCCCCCAGACCCAAGACGTGACGTATCATTCCCTCCCTCTTTAAGGAGGTTCATCCTTGAACCTAGCACACGGAAGTGGGATCTGAACCCAACTTCAGGCTGTGATACCAAATGATGCGACTGGGGCCAAGGTATTTCTAGACGGTCACCCATCCTGGTACTGACCCTGCTCAAGAACACTTAATCGACCGCTTAACCGCCTTGAGCCAAGCATTTCCCAAGAGGTCACCCATCATGGTACTCCCCCTGCCACAGCACGCTTAACCAGAAAGAGCGCTTACCATTCTGCCAAAAGTTTAAGCTAATAGCAGAGGTGCAACTCTATTCCTTTATCCTGGATCAAATAAAGGCCACCAGTCTCTTTCGACTTTGTGTGCCACCTAGCCAAACTCGTTCCACACTCTTCTAGACCCAGGACGTATCAACATCCTTAATCCCTCTCAAATACTTGAGGATCTTCTTGAAGCCATCCAATGACCCTCATCGAGGTCCAAATTGTATATGCTCATGACACTCAGAACATAAGATACATTGGGCCTAGTACATGGTATAGTGCACCTAATGGATCCAATAGCCAAAAGCTTATGGAGTCTTTGGACATATAGACTAAAAAAGGGTAATCCTATTGACCATATGAATAAATCATCTCATGGACTATTCAATGCGTTAGCATCTTTTCTTTGTAGACTAAGAAAAACTAAGTAACCTCTTAAATTTGTCTCCATAGATCTTAATCCCCTTCTGGTAGTTTACTTTTAAAATCCTTCTTGGAGAAATATTTTGAGAATAACAAATAGACTAAATTAGAATTGAGATATCGTTTCCTATAAACAGTATGTCTTCCATATAATTTACTAGGAACACAACAACACTTCCACTAACTTTCTTATAAACACAAGGTTCATCCATATTTTGTGAGAAAACAAACTCTTTAGTTGTCTCATCAAATTGGATGTTCCAACTTCTGAATGGTTGCATCAATCCAGAAAGAGATTTTTACAATTTGCATCTAGTTTTGCCATTATTGGATGTGAATCCCTTAGGTTGTGTCATGAACACATTCTAGATCAGATTTTCTTCATGAAAAGTTAACATCCATTTGCCAAATTTCATCACAATGAGTAGTAATGACTAGGAGTAACATGATGGATTTAAGCATAATATGTGGAGAAAAGGTATTGTTAAAGTAAACCTTTGTCTTTGACGATGTTCTATAACTACCAACCCTAGCTTTATAGGTAACTATGTGCATGACCAAAAAGGAACTTTAAGAAATTCTACAAAGCTCATCATGGACCTCACTATGTCTAACAAGATTTGGTTTCTCCTTTTAGCCACATCATTGTGTTATGGCGTATAAGGTGGGGTTCATTGAGATGAAATCTCATTATCTTTATATGACATTTAAACTCTTTAGCTTAAGTATTCTTTCAGTTTGATCCAATCTAAATGTCTTAATAATTTTGCCAATTATTTCTTTACTTCATTTTGAATTCCTTGAACTTTTCTATGTTTCCAATTTGTATCTCACCAGATACAATTACATAAATTATGAGCGATCATAATTATGGTAATTAAGTAGATAAAACCATTTGTGGCATGCATGAACATTGGTCTACATACATCTATATATATACAAGGTCCATTAGTCCTTTTACATATTCACAATTTTCCACTAAAAGGTGATTTTGTCATTTTGTCTAATAAATAAGATTCACTTGTATCATATGATTCATAATTATATTACCCCAATTTACAATAACTCATTACGCAATTCTCTTTTATATGCCCAAGTTGATAATGCCATAATTTATAATTTTAGGTCATCAACCCTTTAAATTTAATATTGAGGATAGAATTAGACTTTCAAGAATGCAAACTCTTTTGTATAATATTCTAGTTCCATAAAGAATATCATTTGATCATATAGAATAACAATTGTTTTTAATAGTCAAATGGAAAAATTTTGTTCAACTATTAAACAATATAACATTCTTCATCTAAAACTAAAACAAAATTGTGACTGTCTAATTCTTAAACATAACTTACTATGAAGTGTCAAAACACAAACTCTTATAACTAATATAGCAACTTTTGCTCTGTAGCTAATGTGTATAGTTTCAACTCTCCTTTCTTAAGCTATCTATTGTTTCCTTTAGTCTTGCATGTTTTGTTCATCTGAGATTCACGTGTGGTATCTAATACCCATGTATTAATTCAAGAAACAACATTAACCTTTCTAACAAATTTACTTGAAATAGAAGGTGTATCCATATGCCTTATCCTTCCACTTCTTTAAGACTTCAATCAAGCTTTGTTATTCCACTTCCATATTTCAATTTTTACCATAATGGCTTTATCATCTTAAAGTGATAGAGCAATTTAGATATCTCATATCGCTTAATATGAGCTTACTTATTGACCATCTCTCCAAGATGATACATAATGGTTTTATATCCATTTCCATACTACTTTTGAAGTTTGGATGATATAGATCCTATCCATTATCATCCAACTACTTATTGTATGTGATGTTCACAATATAAGCACCTCCAGCAAGAAAGGAAGGAAAATGACAATTCCAAAATTTTGGCAACCCTTTCGGATTTGAGAACTATTCTCAATTTTAAGCCCATCAAGAAAGTTTAGTTTGGTCAATACATTTGACTCGATATTGCACTTTGATTCACATTAAATGATATGATTCTAACAACCTAAATTTAAAGAACAAGATTGTAGAAGTATGTTTATGAATGCATAATGATTAGGTCTTCAATGAAAATGTATTATCACTCTCACTATTTTATTGTGAACCCGTGGCCCTCACTATGAATCCGAGAGAACCTATAAGGAAGTTCTCCTAGTGGATCGATACCCAATGTCTCCAAAAATGACCTTAGGTCTACCTAACAAGTCAACTTGGATCAATTGGTGGGTATCTTATCTATATCAATTGCATTCATATGCAACTATCGAATCTAGTGCTATCAACTCTTGATGTGTGCATACTCATTGAGTCATTAACTCTTCATACATGTACATCTCATATACACTCACCCAACTTTATCTCTATCCACATTAACCTTAGGTTTACCCAATAAGCTAATGCATCTAGTTAAAGCTGGCCCATTAATCGGAAAATTTTATTTCCATGGTTTGAACATATTCTTGTAGAGCGGGCTTGGGCTTACCTAACAACCCTAACGCTAAAAGAACTTTCATTCTTGCCATATTAATGGAAGATGTGAACTTTAATGTTGTTAAACAAGCGATTTTCTTAATTTAGTTTCATCATTGTTTTAGCATGCAATTATATATTCATTTGTCACAAGAATATATATATATAAAAGATAGTTACACTAACTAGATGGCATGATTATAGACATTCTAAAATCAATTCCTTGAGCCAAAGGGAATTGATTGGGTCACACTTAGAAAAATACATAAATTACAACCAAAAAATAGAAATTCAAAATTCCTATTTGAGGAGTGCTACCAACACTTCTTTATACAATTTCCATCACACACTTCTAATGAAAAAAAGCCATGTGTTTTTTTATTTATAAAGTCAATACTTTAATAATAAAAATTTGTGCTTTATATAAAAAAGATACATCATTTTTTCATTGGAAGTGTATAGTAAGAATTATATAAAGAAGAATTAGTAGCATTCCTCAATTTAGTAACATCTTAAATCACCAATTTCTTCCCCCTCTTTCCACAAGCTAACATGTTTGCGATCTCTTGCTTGAGTTGAGAATTCAGTTTCATTGATTTTTCGCCTAAATTTGATTTATTATGAGCCAATTTATGCAAAATTATTTCGTATTGTTTACAATTTTCATGGGTGGACAACATTAATGCTAACCCACATAATATATTTTACCTACCCGCCCCCTGAAGGGAAAAATCTAAGAAGAAAAGGAGCCACTCAAAATGCACGAGTGGGAAGAATCAAGTCAATAAGAATTAATATTTTCCTTTTTGGTTTTTAATATGGTATTAATCCAGAGCGTGATATCGAAAGACAGTAAAATATTTTCTCAAATAGCTATATATTCAAAATTCAAACTTAAAATCTCTAATTAATTAAACTAAAAAAGTCTCATACTAACTCATTTATACTATTGTGGTTAATTTAATGTTTTCATATATTCCATTGCTATTGATATGTGTCAAATGCCAAAAAAATAATTATAACTACAATATGTAGGACCACTCACTCTCATTAATCGGGTCAATTGCACCATTGAAATTTGATACTTGTAATATTTTGACTTTTAAACTTCAATTTAAAACAAAAAAGTATCCAAATTTATTATAAATGTAATATTGAAATCTCATTAGCAAGTTATAGGTAAAATTTGTGCCTGAATATAATAATGTAGTAATTTTTTTTTCTTTCTCATATTTACATGTCAACTTTTTTTAATTCTCTTTTAATTTCTATTTTCTCTCTTAAGTTTAACCAATTAATCAGTATTGAAAAATAAATAGATTTTTATTTTATCATAAATAAAATATTTTTTATCTTAATAAATAAAAATCTTTTCACAATTTATATCAAATTAATGAATTGAAAAATATTTAAATATTAGATTTTTTTATCTCAAATAATCCAAGAAATAGATTAGTAAAGTTAATTTACAAAAATATTTTATTCTTTTATTTTTTTTATTTTTCTTAATACTATATTTTTCTTTTGGTAAATTATGTTGAAGTTTAATTTGATTTCTTTTTAGTGGCTGGAAAGAGAAACCGGGAGGAAAGAGAATTTATTTATTTTTAAATGTTGACATGTCAATACATTAGAGAACAAAATTACCATATTATATTCGGTAACAATACCTGCAAAATGTTAATGGGATTTTAATGTTATATATTTATGTTAAGTTAGATTTTTTTAATATAAATTGGAGTTTAAAGGCTAAAATGTTATCAAATTTGAGAGCTCATGGATGCAATTTACCTCTGATTAACTTGCCATTATAAATCTAAAATATTTCATGAGAAATTGTAAAAGATATCCCTCTGTTTAAAATGCTTTTTCTGTTTTTTTAAGCAATCCAAATTCTCATTTTTACTTTTATTTAATATTAAATTCTTTACTAGCTCTTCATTTAGTTTTATATAAAAATTTGAGGTTATACTATCTTAGACTCACATTTCAGTGTTTCCTCTTAATAGAATATGCTCCTAAAATTCTACAGTGTGATGGTTATTTTAAGTATGATAGAATTCAACGATATAGATTTAAATATATATGAGTTTAAATTAAATAGATATGTGTCATAATCATATATATTTAAAATATAGAAAAATCGTATTATAAATAGGTTTCATCTGTCTAACCAATTATGACATGATTAGGCAAATATGTAAAATATTTAATAATTTTAGTATTATTTAAAATATTTAAATATATATGTTAATATTTTTAAATACATAATATAAGTTCATATATAAATAAATTTACAAAATATTATATTAAAATTAATTTTATTATTTATTTTATATAATTTTGTATTTTTATGTATACAATAGTATCACATATTGTATTGAAACGTATTATTATTGTGTAAATAAATTACACATGCCGTGTTATATGACCTGTATAAGTTCAAATACATTTAATTAATTGTGCATGTCAATATGATTAGTTAATCGTTATACACATTTTATGAAACGACACAATTGGAAGGAATTTAGCAGCTCTATAAAATTTAATTTTTTTTATGGTCAGTTCCAAGTAGAAATAGATAGGACAAGAAAAAGAAGAGACAGAAGAAATGCAGAAAAAGGGAAAGAAGGGAACTAAGATGTTCTCTAAAATGTAGGTTCCGACATTTTAATATTTTCAAGTCGGATAAAAAAGCCAACAGAGTGGGATTGAATAAAAAGGGTAAGAAGGGAATTAAGATGTGCTCTAAAATGTAGGTTCCGACATTTAATATTTTCAAGTCAATTTTCATTAAGAAAAAATGGATAAAAAAGCCAACAGAGTGGGATTGAATAATAATAATAATTCTTTCAAAAAATAATATTAATTAAAATATATAAACATTTGATTTTTTGGGTAACCAACCCATAATCGTATTGTTAGATATATTTTATACCTAATTGTGGTTGTGGGACTTATTAATTACAAAATAAAAATATATTACAAAATAAAAAACTTTAAGAATCTGATCAATTAATTCTCTATTTTGGTAAGATTTCATTAATTAATTTAGTGTAGATAAATTAATGTAAGTTGAATAATAATATGAGTATAATTGATAGCCCATGATTATATATATATATATATATATATGGACTAAGTCTTTTTTGTTGCTAACTTAGTTATTATCTCTCCTCTATACAAAGTTGGATAGAGGTTATAAGGAAAAGAAATTCATCTTTGTGAGTTAGAAAATGAGAGAAAATCTTGGGTGCAAATTTTATCGGATCGTACATATGACGATGAAATAAGCCAAATAGGTTCTTTTCTTCCTCTTTTGTATTAATTAAACTCATTTTTGTATTCTAAAATGCATATTATGGATTCTGGTACGAGATTTTTAGTTTTATTCTTCATAGATCTCTCTATTTAGTGGTATCAGAGCTTAATTATATGTTTTTAGAATCTTTTTATGCTTTTCTCAT
This sequence comes from Balakata baccata, assembly GCA_949630135.1. Classification (NCBI taxonomy): domain Eukaryota; kingdom Viridiplantae; phylum Streptophyta; class Magnoliopsida; order Malpighiales; family Euphorbiaceae; genus Balakata; species Balakata baccata. Next base: position 8,143 of record CATIWF010131371.1, read on the forward strand.
CAAGCTAAGGAGAAAAACTTGAGTTTAATTGAGTTTTGAGGAATTTTTTATTCAGTTATCACATTCTTAATTTTATTGATTTTTAGTAATTTGTCAATAAAATTAATATTATATGTGTTTGCATGTTGATATAGCCGGGTACACAAAACACCTATCTGGGTATCTATACATCAACTCAAGCAAATCTAAATTGCAAAATTCGGACTAGCAAGCCAATACACAAAATACCTAGACTGAATCATATTACTCATCTAGAATTAAAATGAGACAAATGGCTGAATTAAAAAGTAATTTCAGGCACACAAATAATTAGCATCATAAAATATCATGAAAATCATATAATTATTAAATTAAAATACTAGAATTGAAATAAACAATAAAATCACGAACTAGGCAATTTCGCGATTGCAACATCTAAATTGCGCTCGTGAATTGCACAACACCAGAAATTGAAACTCTTTCAGTTTCGTATTAGCTTTAGTCCAACCTCCAATTTCGTGTTCTAAACACATTCTTAATGTAAAACTGTTATCATATAATTGTTTCTTAGGCACAAAAACAGAGAAGAACCAAAATTAAACTCTTAACATAATTAAGAACCTTAATTCGGCAATCATAGCATAAATAATAATTTCAATAATACAAACTCATTTGTATCCAAATTAATTCATTCATTAGACTCTCTAATCATATCAGAAAAAATCATGAATGAAAAGAAAATTAAAACCAAATTAAAGCAATCCAAAATAATATTTTCAAATCAAAAGAATCCAAATTATCTTTTTCATACATCTTCAATTAAAACCAAGTATATGACGCATAGGGTGACTTTGATACCACTCTTGAGATTCACAGACATCTTAGAGACAGCGGAAAATTAAAAATTTTAATTCCAAACCATGAATCACCCTATGTTCATATAATTGATTATCCTTAAATAAAAGGTTGAAGTCCTTACTAGGGAAGGCAACAAGTAAGGTACCTATGAAAAATGTCATATCCGAATCCGATTATATATACATCTACTTGTACCCGTTCTAAACCTGATTAATACCAGAACTCGTTTAATTACTTGTTTATCATTAAAATTTTTAAAATAAAATAAAATTCAAACTAAATAAATAATTAAAAATTAATAAACTATGCAAATGATCTATCATAAATTACTACAAAATAAAATAAAACACAAAATCTAATTCAACACATTTAAATTAAAATAATTTATCAAATTGTATTAAAATAACACTAAAACAATAAAATTTAAATATTCTATATTATGATAGAAAAATTATATTTCAAATTTTCAACTCTCATTACATTTGTAATTCAACAACACAAAAAAAATAATTAATTATATCATTACATTTAATAAATTACAATAAAATAAATCTTATATATATACTCGAGGACCTCTACCTATACCCATTCCGAAACCCTAATAGAGTTGCCTGTTAGAGTTTAAACGGGTTCAGATAGACACAAATACCTGCGATACCTACTGCCATCCCTAATCCTTGTTGGATTACCTCTAATGGAAGTCCACATGAATGCATGAAGAAATAAAACTCTAAGGGGATGAGTTCATCACAATCTCTTATGCTAGTAAGAGAGTGATCTTTGAGAGAGGGAGAGAACAAAACCTTTTTGTTTCTGAGATTGCAGCACCACCTTCTATCTCTATAGAGCGTACTTATACTCTCTCAAGAGAATACTATTCAAAACCCACGATTTAAGATTCCTACTTTGATTAGGTTTCTCATTAGACACAAATTGAGATCATGAAACCATTTTCGCGCTCATGGTTTTGTCATAATCGCGAAGGTCCTGATAATGAAACTATTTTTCCGATTGGGACCAAATATGGTTTCTAGTCCAGTAATTTTTACTGCTCGATAGTGGGATAATCCTGCTTCGAACAAAAGCACGACAGCAAAAAGACCTAACACTATTGCTAAACAATTCGCAGTTGCAAATAGTTCTTTCCCGCTCGCAATTTTGCCTAGACTCAAATTTTCTCTCTCGGTTTTGGATTCAATCCAAAAGCCAATTTCACTTCCTCTATACACCTTTAATACGTGTGACCCATTAGATTCTCTGCTATGTTGACTACTCATATTAATGATTGATCTATAGCAAACCATGAGCAGTATATAGCAACATATCATGATCCCTAATTGAATGGAAAAATATTGTCTTGCAATTCATCTCTTCATCTTGCTATACCCCACTCAGTTCAAAGTATGAACTTAGTGCCAGCTCCCACTAGACTGACTATATCACATCTAGTCCGAGTGATGTTAAATCTTGTCTTTGAAACTCATTACTCTTACGGATATATTACTGAAGACCATCTTCATGACATTTCCACTATGGCTAGAAATTCCCGAGTAATGATCTCTACAAAAGGCCATTGGTATACTCTTCTTCTATCAGGAGTGGTGAATCCTTTGTTGGCTACTTAATTATCTTTGAAATAGAATTGATGATCCATGTGATAATTTTCATAGCCGGTCATCCAATGAACTTGATTACTCTAGCAAGCATCTACATGTTAACTCTAAACATATAATGTGTACTCTCTCAAGAGAATACTATTCGAAACCCATGATTTAAGATTCCTACTTTGATTAGGTTTCTCATTAGACACAAATTGAGATCATGAAACCATTTTCGCGCTCATGGTTTTGTCATAATCGCGAAGGTCCTGATAGTGAAACTATTTTTCCGATTGGGACCAAATATGGTTTCTAGTCCAGTAATTTTTACTGCTCGATAGTGGGATAATCCCACTTCGAACAAAAGTACGACAGCAAAAAGACCTAACACTATTGCTAAACAATTCGCAGTTGCAAACAGTTCTTTCCCGCTCGCAATTTTGCCTAGACTCAAATTTTCTCTCTCGGTTTTGGATTCAATCCAAAAGCCCAATAGAGCAGATTTGAAGAATCATGTGCAACTTAAGTAATCATGTGCAAGACATGTGCACATGATATGGAACCTCCATGAATAAGCTTGAGAACCCCTTTATTTATATGAACCCCCAAAGCATTAACATGAAAACCCCAAAACTCAATTCCGCAACAACCCCTAAGATGGCTAGAAGTCAGATTACTTAGATAAGATGATCAAGAATTAGAATAAAGAAAACTTGTTTCTGAATTCCAATTTCGAAACACTCCACAAGAAG
>CATIWF010131386.1:0-40809 GCA_949630135.1 Balakata baccata
ATATATATATATATATATATAGTTAAGTCTTCCAACCAGTCTAAATGAACAATTATTCCTGATAAGCTAAAAGCTAACAATGCTGACTGCATTAATGGAAGCACAACCCTTTAAAGTGCTCTGACAAAGGAACCTCAAACCAAAGCTTTATATGATCATTGGAAGACCATGAATCAATAATTTATTAAAAACCAAGGACTTACATTGAATGATACAGATAAATCCAGCAACATTCTGTAAGATTTTTTACTTACCAATGGAAGATCATACAAGGGACGAATGCCTTTGGGAGCACTATCAATGGCCCATAAGCGAACAGAGCCACTACCAGCTCCTGATGCAGCAAGATCACTGCCTCCACATACAGTTACTGAACTCACCCAGGAACAAGCTGTTGACAACATAATTCACATCATTAGAGGATACAACAATCAGCAACTTCTAATCAGCAGGCAGATGACTCAGATTCACATTACAAAAGTCATTATGTCCCTGAAGCAGCATCCTTTCTCTTCCACTACATAAAAGTGGTGAAAAGATGAGAAATAAAGGTTACAAGAATTTACCCCTCTGACCATTCAAGAAACTTTCATTATCTTTTGGCTGAAATTTATTGTGCTCAGTCAACAGAGCATGAGCATTCTTAACAATATACACAGGCTTCTTCTTTTGGATGCTCCAGATCTCGATATTTCCATCATCAGAGCCAGATAAAAATTCGTCGTTATCAATAAAACAACAACATTCAAGAGATGATTGTGAAGCACGAAATATCAGCCTTGACTCCTCAGGGACCTATTGGCAGAATGTAAGAAGTTAAATACACAATCTGAAATTTAAAAAAAAAAACCTATAAAAATGCTTCAATGCTTTCAACACTTGGCTGAATAGAGGAAAACTGTCAAGGCTGTATATGATATAAATTTATTGAATGTCATGGAAAAAAGCAATGGAACACATAAAAGAAGAAACTAAATGAAAAAATATTTATTGGCCATGAAGGAGCAGTGATACCATATTAGACTTGCTAACATTGAAAAATATTTATAATTTAGTTGATCATTGTATTTATAGTAAGAACACATTTGCTTGACGTGAGGTGTTGTGGCACAAGTGGCGGGTGTTGGAAAACCAAGTAGGATTACAAGAAATCAAACCAAGCAAGCAAAGTCCAGTGCTAGTTCAAAAGGCGCTACTTCACAACTCCAACTCAAATATCTAGAGGATGACTTGGATGATTATGAAATATATATTGAAGGATATGAATCTGAATTTGATAATCAAAGTGTTGAGGATTTAAGAGAGGAGCCTGATAATAAATTTTAGTTCTTAGCCAATTACTTTATTAGTTTAGAATGAAGTCATTTTCCCCAGTAATTTTATACATTAAACTTTAAAAAGTCAGCCTTTTTTGACATATGAAGTGATGTTTCACACTTTTTTTTTGACACTTTAGGGGATAAAAAAGTATTTCGCTTTGAGTGCGTTTTTCTCTTTTAACTACACTGTCCAGGCATAATTGTTGAACTATGTTAAGAATGAATATTGCTGTCCAAAGCAACTGCCTTTCTTTCTATCAGTTTTTATCTTTTGCCCTAACTAAAGCAAAAGAACTCTAAACATTATGGAACGAATTTACAAACCTTAAACAACTGCATAGTTCGATCACGTCCAGCTGCCAACACTCGTTCTTTCCGAAGGCAATCAATTGCCAATACTTCACTTTGGTGACCAAACAATGTGTTTACATAAGCTCTGTCCTCTACATTCCATATCTTGATTGATCTATCAAATGAACCAGAGAAAAGTTCAGAAGTCCCATGCCTAAATGTTAGGCATGAAACAGGCCCCTTGTGACCTGGAAAAGCCTGAAAAGAGATATATCAATGAGGATATGGTGTGCGAATGATAAATTCCATGTGCTATTGACAGCATCATGCCCATATAATATAAAATAATTCGACATTGCGAGAAAATTTTAATCAGGGCACAGCAGTTCATAATGCAATCAGTTGATAGCAACGAGTTACCATAGCACACAGGTGGAACAGAATATTTCTATGCAGCAAGAATACCATAAAATTAATCACACTTCACCCATGTATTGTGCACATAAGTTGAAGCATTCAGTGTAAGAGAGCTTTATCTCATTCATTCAAATGGCCTAACGGTCTGACAGTACACCCGCATTCTCCAACTATGTCTAACATGACTACTGTTTTTAAAAACGAAATCTCAAACTTGAAACAAATGCTCTCCATAAAGGCAATAAATAAATAGTTTACCTGAATATGTTCTCTTGTACGTGTGTCCCATAGATGAATGTGCCGATCTAGTCCTCCACTTGCCAAATAACGACTATCAGAGCTAACAGCCAATGCTAACACCTGTTTGCTATGCTTTCTAGTTTTACCTTGCGGATCCATGGCTCCATGAAGTTTAAGTGTTTCTTCATTGGGCCATTGGTATCTTTCACGTTTTCCATTTTCTACATCCCAATGTAAAATTGTGCCATCTTTGGAAGCAGAAAAGCCCCTTGATACATCATCAGATAGACATACAGCAGTAAGAGAATGTCGGTGCTTCACTAGGACCTCAAATCCACCAACAGTTTCAGGCTTTTCAATCCTAGAGAATTAATGAACATAAGAACTCTTAAAATGAAACAAAATCACACTTTAAAGTTTCTAAATTCAGATAGATAACCATAGATCGATCTAGAAATACTCTCAAAACCCAATACCATAATATACAAGCTTTAGCAAGTGATAAGATATTATAGCATAGCAAAAGAATAAAGCATGGCCTTGCAAAGAAGTTGTGCAGAGTTCACAAGTTCGAATCTAAGAATCACCAAAGGTTAGTATTACCAATTCCATACATCAACCAAACAAAAAATGAAATTCTGAATCTAAAACATCAATCAAAAGCTATACTAACTAATCTAATCGTGAATGATAAATTAGTAAAAACTTATTTCATTAAAAAATGCCTAGCTTCATCAAATACTTCAAAACTCACTAACAAGTAGCGTACTCTAAAAACCCATGTCAAAACCTAAATGTAATTGTAGCATAAGATATCCAATAATTTGAATACTAAAAGAGGGAAAAAAAATTGAAACTCCCATTACTGGTTGAAAATGTGAAAGTAACTTCATCAATTATCTGCTACCTAGAAGCAATGACTCTTCTCAGTCGCCCACTCTCCTCAAGCTGCTCCTTGAGCAACTTGTTAGCCACAAAAGTATCTCTCTCCCCTTCCCTCTCAAACTCTTTCTCTTCCTCGTCTTCTCCTTCCTCTTCCTCTTCTCTTCTTGCGATCTCTCGAAGCTTGTCCACATAAGCTTTCGCCACGCGTTGCCTCTTTTCATCCGCAGTCTCTCCCGCAAATTGATCTATTTCCTCTTCTTCTTCCGCATCTTTCTCTTCTCCGTCGCTTAAAAATCCGTTTTCCTCCTCTGATTCCGCGGAGTCAATGTAGTCATCTTCGTGACCAATCTTTCGCCGTTTCTTCATTCCATTGGTGAAGAAAGGATCCTCATTAATAGATAATTTGTTGCCTCTCTTGCTTCCTTTGGGGCCGAAGCCTTTCTTCTTCGGATTTTTACTCTTCATGGTTGAATTTTCAGTGAAAAAACAAGGAACGATAACCTTAACGCCGCATTGAAGAGTAACAGTATACAGCTAGCCAGTATCAAAAGAGAAAAACGATGGCTGCGGGGCTTTCAGATCAGGGTTCAAGGTTCGGGGTTTTTTGGTCGAAAGTGAAAACCGGTCCAAGCAGCAAGTGCCGAAGAAGACAGGCAAGTGCGTTAGGGTTTTTTGGGCATCAAATTATAATGTGAAATTCGTACCAGCGGAATGAGTCGTTACTACTTTTTCGATTTTAAAATTTAAATTTTAAAATTTTAAATTCGAATTTTATATATGATAATATATTATGTTTAAAATAACAAAAAAAAAAATTGTATTAATCCATTTTTAATAATTATTTATTTCACTTGCATTTTTTATTTTGAAGAGTTATATCGTAAAAAAGTAATTTCAACAAATTATTTATTTTTAAATTTAGAATAAAGAGTGAGATTAATTTTTTATATCTAGAAAATTAAATTTTATTTTTTATACATATCTAATTTTTCATTAGTGTATTTTTTTTAAATCATTTTTTCTATTAATAAATTTTTTTATTTGGATAAATACTAATTAATTTATATGAGTTAAAAGTAAAATAAAAAATATATTAAATTTGTACTGTAAATTTCAGCCATGTAGTTGCAGTTTTGTGTTTCTGTAGATTGTAGGTAGGATTAATTCTGTAGTATTGTATATTTTTTGTTCCCTTAAATAGAAATGATAGAGCACAATACATTCTTTATTTCTTTTTCTCTTCAAAGAATTCATTCTTTAATTCTTAATAACTAGGTATAACCCATATTCAGTACTCCAAATTTCTTCATTTTTTGTATATTGTCAATTTGATTGATTTTTAGTCTAATTTACCTGTTAAATATTGTTTTTAACTATATTATCACTATAAAAATTTTAAAAATGGTTCAATTAACTACAATTTACTAATGTTATAGCTGTATTACAAATCACGAAAAATGACTATAACTTTAGTAAATTATGACTAATCATATCGTTTTTCAACCTTTTAATATGATAATATGGCAAAACATAAAGATAAATATAACCAAAAAAACGATTAAGGGACAATATGAAAAATGGAGGGGTATATGGTTTAAGTCCATAATTAATATGTAAATTATCATTATAGAGTTAACATAAACGTATATGCAAGCAGCGTCTGTTTCCTAAGTAAGAAGTCGCAGGTTCGACCCTTACCTGACGCGACCAGTTTTATTTTTTTATTTAACTAATTAAAGTTATATGTTTTCATTTATATAAATTAACTGCCTAAAAGCTTTTAAAAACTTTCAAACGTGCATATAAGATTTGAAAATGTTAATTTTTAAAAATTTTGAATAAAAAATTAAAAACTAAATTCCAACCAATCACAGATTTTAGTATTTTTAGAGTTTCTAAGAATAAAGTTAGTACTTGAATTATAATAAGTTATGGTAATATTTTTATAAATATCTTATTTTTATCTTGATAAATATTTATAATACAATATTAATCCTAACATGATTTATATATATACATAATCTAGATAAAATATTATAACTAAACAGTATAATATCAAATATAATTAGGATATATATACACATGTACCAATAAAAATATAATATCAATCCACCATATAATCTATTCTATCCGTTTTTCACTTTGTTATATATTTTTAATTTTTTTCTAAATAAGCTTTAAACAGATCATTTTCCTTTTACGAGATGTTTGATATTGTTATTAAATGTCATAAAAGCATATTTTAAATTTTTTTGATTTAATTAATTAATTTTTTTAATTTTTTTATAAACTATTTTTTTCAAATTTATTTTTAAATATATATATATATATATATTCAAAAAAACAGTTTTTAAAACTCAAAAAATTTAAAAATATAAATTTTTTTTCCAAAAGCTTCAATGCCAAACAAATACCCCTAAGATTCAATAACTTTGTATTCATTAGTCTTAGTTGACTTATAAATTTTAATATATATAGAAACTCAAATAGTGACTTCTATTATTATTTTTTTCGAGACTATATTTCGATTGAGGGATTTTAAATAAATAATTTTGAACAATTTATAAATTTATGTCAAATTCATTATTTGACTATTTAAAAAAAATTAAAATCCATAGATGTTGGAAAATCTTTCATTAACCAAAATTTTTCATTGGATTTTATTTCCCACCTTATAGGTGAGGAAATTCAAAATCCATTGATTTTTATTAATAAAGGATTGTTATTAGTTTTTTTTATTTCAAAATTGTTCATTATAAATTAATAATATTTTAAAACTATCTTTAATTCTAAAAAAAGTAAAAATTATTTTTCTTTTAATTTCAATAATTGTTTTATTATTATTATTATTATTAATATTATTAATATTATTATTATTATTATTATGACAATATAGTATTAATATGCTTTTTAATAATGTGACTAAATATTATAACATATAATAACTTTATTTTTTTATTTTTCAACTCTTAAAATAACCAATTTTATTTTTAAAATTTTTAAATATATAGTGGAATTGATTATATATGCTTAATTAATAATAGATTATCAATATTTAATAAAAGATAAAATTAGAAATTAATTGTTAAATTAATGAATTGTGGTCATTAAACTAAATATGAGTATAAAGGGAATTATATCATCAATCCATGGATTTTATAATCGAACAAAACGATTGAATCATCAAAATTCATAAATTTTACAATCAATATATTTTATGAAATTCATGAATTTTAAATTCTCTCAATCCAAATGGTGTCTAAGAATTACAAAAATAGCGGACAAATCATCCAGTTTTTGTAAATCTTGAAATATTAGTACGACTATATCCGTCGCTAATTAGGCAGTAATCTGTCGCGAACTGTTCTCTTATTGGGAATTTATCCAAAGACGACAACATCTACCGACAGGCTTATCCATCCATAACTTTATCAACGGATGTGATTTTCTCTAAAAATTAGCGAAAGGACGGATCCGATTTATGGAGTCGGTCCTTTTTAGATCACGTGACGGATTTTTTTTGTCGTTATATAGCTATTTTTTTTGTAGTGAATTGTGCTTGATAATTAGAATTATATAACAGAATGTAATGAAATTTAGGATATATGATTTATACATGGAACAAGAGGGAGAAAAAATTTAAATAATAAATAGAATAAATTAAAATTTAGCGAATAAATAAGTACAATATTATTTATTGCAAATACATAAAATATAAAAGTATTTTACACTCTCAATAACATATATATTATTAGAGCTCAATGAAAAACACAAATAAATAATTAGTAGCCAATCTATATATATAATAATGTAGAATAATAACAAATACTGTATTTATTGCATATAAATACTGTGAGTTTGCACAGAAATTATCTTAAAGATAATTATTTCATGTGGTTTGCGAAATATTAAATATGATTCATTTATAAAATTTTTAACCTCTCAATGATTCTACATTGAAAAAGTGAGGTTATCAAATGACTTTAATTAAGATATAAACTTGGACTCGTATCTATCCTGCTTTTGTTTTTATCTTTAAAACTGCATTTCCAGCTTGGTCAAATATATGATGTAAAATTCCCTGCTCATTATGGCCCATTCGGCATTTTTTCAGGCAACTAAGACTCATTAGAATTAATTAATTGAAGATTATCACTAATCCATTCATGCATGAATGCATTCAATTACTTAATCGCTTTCCTTTTGCTTCTTTTACTTCCTTCGGCCTTTGATTAAGGTGGATTTGAGCTGAAATTTCAATAATAAAGTTGCATGGAGCTTCAATAAATTTAAAATTAGATCATTTTCCTTTTACTTCTTCTACTTCTTTTTGGTGATTGGAAGGATTATATATATGTCCGGATATGCATGGGGCCTTTTACTTTTTTTATTATTAATTTATTTTATTGTATATTTGTTAAAAAATTTGCTTTGCTGCTGATATCACATAAAGAACAACAGAAACATTTAGGGAGAAAAAAGATATGCATTACTGTTCTAACATGATATCAATAGGCAAGAACCTTTTAAACCTGCTCTGATACCAACACAAAGGTGTCCTGCATCTCTTTTCTTACAGAGCTTCATATGGCGTCATGCCAAGACTAGCTTGATAGCTATTGTTGTAAGCAAATTCTATCAATGACAAATGTTTATCCCTACTGCCTTCGAAGTCAATTACACAGTTTCTAAGTATGTCTTCTAATAATTGAATAACTCGTTTAGATTGTCCATCCATTTGTGGGTGAAAAGCTATGCTAAATGTGAGTCGAGTCCCCCATGCTTGCTACAAACTTTTCCAAAATTGTGATGTGAATAGTGGATCTCGATAAAAAATAATAGATACTGGTACCCCATGTAATCGGACTATCTCATTGACATATATTTCTATTAGTCGACTCAATGAATAATCCATCTGCACTGGTAGGAAGTGACCTAACTTGGTAAGCCTATTGATGATTACCCATATTGTATCATGTTTCTTCTGCCTTAAGGGCAATTCAGACACAAAATCCATGGTGATCCTTTTCCATTTCCATTTAAGTATAGCAATAGGCTGCAATAACCCAGATAGCATTTGATGTTATGCTTTTACTTGTTGGCATGTCAAGCATTTGGCAGTGTACTCAACAATATCCTTTTTCATTCCTAGCCACTAATAGTGAGTCTTTAAATCTTGATACATTTTATTGCTCCCTGGGTGTATACAGTAAATTGTGTTATGTGCTTCTTTCAAAATGATCTGCTTTTTGGCCACCTTTGGAGATCTATCAAGGCAAGTTTGTTCTTCTTAAATTCAATATTTTTCTACCTATTTGAAACCATCGTAGATGGTTGATGTGTTTGGAATTGTTAGATTAGGGTTTGAGTTGATTTTGTGTGACTTGTGTTGAGAAGTATTTGTATGTTGGGAAAATGATGAAATTGAGTCTTAGGTAGTTATAAATGATGATTTTGTGACTTGAAAACTAAAGAAATATGACTTATAAAGAGTGGTATGGGGCTGCCTAATGGAGGAGAATTGGAGAGGAGAATGTTTAGAAGTGTTTAGTGGTGATTATGTGACTTGAAGATAATAGATGTGAAGGAAAAGGGTATGGAATAAGTAGGGCTAATTTTGTTGGTGTTAAATGGAGAGAATGACTTTTGATTAAAATGAACATAAATAAGGTAAACATAAGAGAAAATAAAGATACATAAAGAGGTAAAAAAGCCTTAGGGACACTAAATACTATTTATGTATAAACATTGATTAAATGAGTTATTGAATGAAATATTGTTTATTTTGTTAATGTCAAACAAGCGGGCAAAGGAGTGTCCATCAAGAGATGGACAAAGAGAAGAAAAAAGTCACACAACAAATTAAAGAGAAGAAAAAGAGGAGATTTAGAGCTGCTTAGGTAAGTGCTTATTTGATAAAAATCTTACATATCATATAACTATGATATTAAAATGTTTGTGTGAATGTTTAATTGATGTCTTTAAAGTTTTTATGCTAAATTAGTGTAAAATGTTGAAGTTTATGAAGGTGATTAAGGTCTGAAAATTGTGTACATGAACTTGATTACATAAGTTTAATGAGTTAATTAAATTATATTATATATAAGGGGTGCCCTGTCACAAAATTTCTGGAACAGACCTCACTAAATTGACCATAGTTTAGGTTGTATTAATTGAATTGGTATGAAATAAATTGGATATGATAGCCAACACATAGTGCTAAAAATGTTATGAAAAACATAAGTTGAAATTTGGTTTGTAACTAGATCAAAAATCGGCTACAAAATCTCGGACCTAAGTGAACCAAGAAAATCTTGTGCAAAAATTGAATGATTACCATTCAATAATTTGTGCATAACTTTTTGTAGAAAATTTGGATTTCAATGATTATTTTTGCAAAATCAATCTAATACATTAATCTAAAAGCTATAGAAGACCATAGAGCCTAAATCAAATCATAAGTGGGCCAAAATTAAGGGTCAAACCCAAGGCCGAAATCTTCCATAAAAATAAAATTTGCATCTTTGGACTTTTTTCTTATGTGGCATGTTATATATGTATAATAATTGTTGGATATTTTAATCTCATTGGATACATGGACAAATGACATAAAAATATGTGATTGATAATTTATAATTAATAGATAAATAGATTGGTGAAAAGTGGTAAAAATGAATTATTATATTAACAAATGTGACAAAGTCAAAATACACATAGTATTAAACTATAATGTAGATAGTCTGACATACCAATCAGAGAAAAAGTAGATCGCGCATGATAAAATATTATTAAAGCAGGTGATGACAACATTAAAAAGGCTAGAAATGGCAATATTGAAAATGCTGGTAATGGCATTATTAAGAAACCGAAAATGACAATCTCATATTCTTATCAATGAGTTCAGATACAAGTGTTATGAGTTTGATTAAAAAAAATGAATATATTGAATGAATTTAATTATCATTAGACTTTTGAATACATGTGTATGCTAAAAAATTATTTATTGATATATATATATATATATATAAGATTTTGATTTTATGAAATACCACTAAGCTAGTAGCTTAGAACGGATGATTTCTCTCACACAGGTCCAAAGAATTTGGAAGATTTAAAATAGCTGTCAGAAGAAAAAGAAAATTCAGACACAAAGCAGTTTAAAGCATCTAAGTGACTTTTGGTATATTTTGTTAAAAAAACCTTGTAATATGTAAATATGGTTTTCTTGCATATAGAATATAATGAAATGTGTACTGCAGATATTGTACTATTATATGTTTAATTACAATATACAATTTATGAAACTTGAAGTATGAAAAATATTTATTTGGATATTTAAATATAATTACAAGGAAAAAAAAGAATACAGGGAGGTCCATAACATAGTTTTTCTAGTGCAATAAAGTTACATAGTGTCTATTTTTGATGAATAAAGGGGTATTTCCATGGGTTTGTTTGGTGACATTTAGGTGGTAAGGATAATAATAAATAGAAAAAAAATATTTATATAAGTAATTTAATCAAGATGGTTAATTAAAACAGTTAAGCGGGTAATGCCCACTTACCTTACTATTCTAGGATGAGGTAAGGGGGTATTATAGAGCTGAAGATACCAATGTAGCAAAATTTGTATGCTAATGGGAGGCAACCAAGTATCCAATCTCATCATCAAAGTCATCCTCAAATCTACAGCACATATTTCTTAAATTCTACCACAAAGAAATCTCATGTTAGTGGACTTGGAGTTTGAGGCTTCACCAATACTGATTTCAACTACTGATAGGCATGCTCCTGAAGAAGAGACACTGCATATCTAGTCTTGTGCTCCTTAGGACACTAGAGATTATCAAAAATCCGTTTTATCTGTTCTAACTAAAATTTTGTTACATCTGTTTGTGGGCAAAAAGTTGTGCTAAATGTGACTCAAGTCTCCAACATACAAACACTTCTTCCCTCCAATTTTCCTTTATTAGGTAGCCCCATACACATTTTTATATGCCTTATTTCTTTAGTTTTGAAGTCACAAAACCATCATTCATAAATACCTATAACTTAATTTATCATTTCTCCATCAATCCAACACTTCACAACACTAGTTATATAACCTCTATATAATCCTAATTTATTAATTTCAAACACAACAATCACCCACGTGAGTTTCAAATAAATGGAATAAGGTTTATTGCTAGAAGAAAAAACTCATCTTGATAGATCTCCAAATGTGGCTAACATTCATCTTCTCTTCTTTTTTCCCTTTTTATTTTCTTTTTAATTCACTTGTTAGGTGACTTTTTCCTTCTCTTTGTCCACCTCATGATGGACACTCATTTGCTCACTTGTTTGGTCTTAACATAAAAGAAAAAATATGTCATTTCCTTTTCTATTTGTTTTTTGTCCCTACATCTGCTGCCTTTTATGATCGAAAACTGCTTCTGCCACACTCAAAGATGACAGACTAAAGCATAACCAATTGAAGCAAAACGGTAGCGCACCAGTTGAAGAGAAAGAACAACTCAAACAACGCCGTACTGGTTGATGAAGAGACGATCGCAACCAAAGAGCATGAAACGGCACCGTAGGCATCAATTAAAGGCAAGTGCAACTCAAACGGCGCCATTTTGCTCTAGGCAGCTACAAAAAAAAATTAAATTAAAACATGAGCAAAATGGGCACAACACTGTCTTGCCCTTTATATATATATATATTAATAGATGTTAATATATATATATATATATATTAACAGATGTTAATATAGATAGGACTATCTTCTTGATATGACTTACTAAATTATGAGTTAGATTTTTTTTTTTTTTTTCAATTAAAATGTGGAAATTTAAGGTACACAAATTATCAAAATTTACTGCATACTAGGAAAAGAAGTTAGTGGTAATTTTTTTTCTTCGTTTTTTTGTTTGACATTTTTATTGATCTTCAACATATATATATAGATGAAAAATGGATTATCTTTAGACATATTTCAAAATCATCATCTGTTTCATTTTCCACTCTTTATAATCCCTGTTTTATAGTATTTGTTTAGGTGAGAGTATTAACTTTTTTAAGTTAAGTGTTCTTCTTTTTTTAAATGTAATATCACATGTGTCCTCTCGTTTTATATGTCAACTAACTGAAATTAATCATACTCATGTCTAATAGGATCCCGAGCAAAATACTCTCTCATGGAAATTCTTACAATTATAATAAAGGATTCCTTATCCAGAAAAAAAAAAAAAAGTAGTGCATAATTTTCTCTTTGTTACAATTAGGTTTGAACCTTTCACTTGTAACATGTGAAATGGCTCAATATAGACTATAGATCAGAAAGAACGTACGAATATGAATTGCTCTACATATCTTAACTAGAAATTGATTTTAAAACTTGAAAGGGAATGGTTTAAGATTAAATCCATAAAACCCATTTCAAAAGCCATGTGCAAACTCAAAAGTTCTGCATGCATGCATTTGGTTTTCGATTTTCCAGTTGATGATTAAGTATTCACACATTGGAAATACAATTTCAGTGTATATATATATTCATAAAATATTAATCTTAAGCATGCAATTATTTGGTAAAAGAAGAAGAAGATATATGTCAGTTTACAGTCCACTTCTGCCATCTTCTTCTTCTGAAAAACTTTAACATTTGGATTCTAAAGCTTCAACAATCTGAAATTGATATATATATATATATATATAAACTGAAAAAACCCCTTCATCGATCGAGTTATTAGAAGAAGGCTATATATAATTCTTAGATATTCTATTATATTACCGCTGTAGATTAATCTATTTATAAAGTTATATATATATGCATATTCTATTTATACCAACTAATAAGAATAAAAAAGTTAAATATATATCAGTAATATCTATATATAAATAATATGATAAATTGAATATATCTAAAAATTTATCCATTATATATATATGAAGTCATCATTAGTAATACCCAACATCATTATCTTTTTTTTTATGCAAGCATTCCACTGAATTTTCAAACTCAAGAACCCGCAATCCTGATTGAAATCATATTAGTATCATTAATATCAGTATCATTAAGCTAAAACTTATTGGAACTTCGATTATATCTCAAACACTAAAGAACTTGCATTAGCTAGGGTTTCTTCAATTTCTCACCTTAACTTCTGTTGGTCATGGGCACGGTGGATCTGTAAATGCTCTCAAGAGACCTATATCTTTTCTTCCTCGGCCTTTGATCGATTTCCTTATTGTTCCGACGCTGATCACAGTCTTGTTCTTTGCCAAACATCTCTTCAATCTTCTTCGAACTGATTTCATGATCTCGGCTCATCCCATCAAGCTCCTCATCTTCCTCGTTCTTGTTCTTGCTATTGTTAATACTGGCGTTGCTGTTATCTTCATCGCTTAGCTGCATTAGCAGTTGAGCGGCGGCCATTTCCGATTCCGAGTACACGCTGTGGATTCTATAATAGGCTTGTACCTCCGCCGCCATGATCAAGAGCACCGAAATTATTTTGTTTCTCTCTTGATTTTGCTCTCTTCTGCCTCAATCGCTTATTCTGGTTTCTTGATTTAATTGGCTGCAGAATTAGAAGAGCGCATTCACAGGTTTTTCCATTTTTTTTCTTTTTTTGGGTATAATATGAAGTTGCAGGGTTGGTGCTACGAAGATGGCTGGAAATTTGGTTGGTATTACTTACTATGGTGGATTTTCATTCTTTTTCATTTTAGTCCCTGGACTTTATATATTTTATACAATGAAGCCTCTCAATTGAATAATTTTACTACCTTAATTATCTAATAAATTATAAATTTCTCTTCATTGACTTCCTCAGCTATTTATTGTAATTAGATTATTTTAATCTCTATATATTAAACACTTGATATATAATCAAAAAATTCTTAAGTAAATTCAATTTATTAAATAGTCGATAGACTAATTCAATCAGATCTATAATGATACATATTTAATTATTTTATTCACATTAAATAATGTAAATATTCTACATATATGTCATTATCTTATTAAATCAGTTTGGCAAACTGAATTTACATAAATATTACTATATATAATAATATAAGCAATGGAGATTAAATGATTTTTTAATTAATTTTTTATTTATGAAATATTACTATATATATTTATCCACTCATGATTTAAGTTATATTGCTTCACTAGCATTTTTGCAGGAAAAGTTAATTAATGTTCAATTCTTAATAGTTCATACAAAGTTCTAATTTTTTGGTTTCCCCACAATGAGAATTTGTTTACTTTATGAGTAATTTTTTAATAGAATCGGTCATATTATTTATAAATTAATATAATAATATATATTTTATTATTTTATTATCATTGATTAATGTAATACAATATATATATATAACTAAATTAATATATAAATATAATAGTAGACTGAAAAAACAACTCCAACCCATGGAAATATGGCCCTACCATTATAGGTGATGGATTTTAGTCTTTGGATGAGAGCAAATGAGCTTGATCATAGAGATGTGATTGGACTAATTGTTATTTATTTTTTAAAATATTTGTTATATACTGTATATGATGAAATTGTCAAATATGGTAAGGAATATTTTTTGTTTTGTAATGGTTCGGTATCCTATAACTCTTGCAAACTAATCTAAATTCACATCTTAAAAATTAAAGTACTTCTTTCCATATCAAAAAGTATTTTTTTTCCAAGTTTTAAAAGAATTCCACAACCATTATTTAAATTTGAAATCTCTCTGTTTTAAAAAAAATCTATTATTTCGAAAAATTTATAGATATATTGGGCTTATTAAACCAATTTAATTATATAATATCAAACATTTAATTGTCAAAACAATTAAATGTATATTATTATATGATTGAATTAGTCTATAACTAACATGGTATACCCAATTTACTTAAAAATTTCCCATTTCATTTTTAACTCTCAAGAAAGTTAAGAAATTTTTAATGGGAGGTTTGATGTCATTTAGTTAATGGTATTATTAGAATGGAAGGGTCATAATAACAACAAGAATCAAAAACAAAGAATGATGACTTGCTTTTTCAAGAACAACAAGACTCTGCAATTCTTTTCTCCAACATATTCTAGAAAGAGCAAACTTTTTTCTTGTTTTCAATCCTTTTGCTTCGGTTTCTCCTTCAGTCAATACAAATTCATTGAAAATCCGTGAGAAAAAAGAAAGGAAGTGTTACCTCTCCAATAAAAAAAATCCACCTGCCATGATATTTATTTTTTTTTACGAAAGATCCGATTAGAAATTTAAATTCGAAATTTCACAACTTTGATTACCAAAATCAGTAATATTAAACTAAAATTTACTGGTCAATGATATTTAATTTCATTATATGTGAATAGATAACTTTAAATTTATTTATTTGTTCATTTGATTTAGGAAAACTTTTTTATTCTAATTTATTGAAAAATGAATCTTAACTCAAAAAAATTGGATTAATGAAGGATGGATGACTTAATTAGTATTTTTACTTAGAAAGAATTATCAAATATTTCACCATTTACCAATACCAATATTTGAGAGAGTTTATGACTTTTACAGTGAATAAAAGAAAATGGCTACCCTTATTATACAGTTCACAATCTATTGAACATCCTAACGAAAAAAACACTTATAAAAAGTTCAGATTGAAAAGAAATATTTTGAGGATGATAAAAATAGCACGACTCTTTCAATTGTTTCTTTTATGCTTAAATTTTGTTCATAAATTCACTCTACATTCTATCAATCCAAAAGAACAAAAAGTCTATGCAAAGAAATGTCAAGTGCCGCACATCATACTCGCAAAAATTTCAGAATTCATTATCATCATTTTAAGTGTTTTAAAATTAATTTAAAATAATTAAATTCGTTGATTAAATATTCTAAATCGTTCAGAACTTTATTCACTCATCATGTATCTACAGCAACATCCAAGAAATCTTCTCCGAGGATTATCCCATGGTGATGTTGATAGACTCCATCATACAATGATGGGGATGACATTTTTAACTTTATTTAGAATTTGCTGAAATTTAGTTGAAGATGGAAAGAACAAAATAAAATACCAAAATTACAAGATCGAAATTATTTTAGGCATACCCAGCTGCTTATATTATCAATTTTTCCCTCTTTGATCTATTTTTAGTGTGAATTGACCCTTATTTTTATTTATTTTCTCGCTTTTTATACGAGAAAATATGACAAACTCAGTCATCATGTGATGACAAAGCATATTAGTAAGATCATTGGCACATAAAATATTCACGCTATTTTCTCTTTATGAAGGACATTATATCAAAATTTTGAATTTTAAAAAAACAAAATGTACTAAAAATGAAATATAAAAGACCATCAAAATTAGAAAAATAAATAAATATAGATGACTGGATATACTGTTTGCCATAAGACAACAAAATGATAAAAACAGACAAATACGGCTAACTATATATGCCTTTTGCCATAAGACTTCAGGATTATGTGATACCAAGAAAGGAAATAAAATTGCGTAACAATTGCCAAACTGCAAATTTTGGTACACAAAGGTCCATCATGTCCAAGTGAACAAACATTAAAAACAGCAAGACGTGAAGTGGTTTTGAGACACTTAATATGTGAATTCCCACATTGACAAAGGGAATAATTTATGATTCAATGCTCTCTTAGAAATACAGAAAACTCACATTATGAAACAAGAATATTTAAAAAAGAAAGAAAGAAAGAAACTCTAGAACCCACAGGAATTTAATAAAAGAATTAATAAAAAAAAACCTGTAAAACAAAAAAGTGTTGCCCCAACCCACAGTATCTACACCCCCATACATCTTCCCACAAAAATTTCTCTTTGCCATAACACATCTAATCTTTTGCACAAGGCTCATTACTTACCAGCTGAGACTCCGGAACCGTTTCTGCATACATGTGCCACCGGAAACCTACCTTTAAAGGCTTTATTCATGTATCTTAGTCACAGTTCAATCCACATACTTCCAGTACAGGACCATCCCTCGACACGAATGGATTTATTCGGACCCACATAAGAGTTAAGATTGAAGCCAGCAGAATAGACCATACCAAAATAATGGTCGGCATGCGATCTTGTTTCCCCAGAAGCCCTTTGAGGAAGGGGTAAAGATGCATTATGACCCAGAAGGCGAAAAACAGCCTACCAAACAAAGGACCCCACGAATCATACCCGTTGTTGATAGCATCTGAGATACCAACCACGACTCCAACTATGTTTATGATCAACAAAGTTGTGGGTGGGATTAATAATGTCGTCCACTTGAATAGGTAGAGCTCTGAAAAATCCCCATCATCGGCTGCTTTTGATGTGACAGTGAAGTTTGTATTTACACCAGCTAATACCTTGAGCAAACCCTGGAAGAGAGCGAAAAGATGGGATGAAACACCTCCAATCACCCAAAACTGCTCATTTCTCCACCAGTCGTCTATTCCAACACCGCCCCACTGCATCTCAAGGACACCAGTTGCAGCAATAGATATGAAGAGTGCCATGAATACAATACTGGCATAGTTGCTAATCTGTAATACATAAGAAAACCCAAGTTAGCCCAACACTTCCTAAATGAATCAACCAAATGAAATAGTCAAAAGCAGAGTACTAGACTAAACCACCCCATGAAGGGATAAGAAAACCTATTGGTTTGATCGTAATACGCGTGCAGTAAAACACATTATGTCCCAAGAAAAAGGACAAAAACACAGCTTTGATTACAATGTACGCATTCAAAAATCTTAAACTTGGACACTACTCTTTACGTCACTTTGCCCTTTCAGTAACAAAGAAGAAGATAAAAAGATCTTCTAATAAATAAGCATATTTGAAAATAAAGAACTGAGTAATAAAGTGAACTGCAAAGTTACCTCAGGAACAATGAATTTTCCAGTGAGAAGACAGATAGCTGGTAGGGTACAGTAAACAAGCAAGGGAATAGATGTCCAAGGATAGACAACTGAGTTTATGTAGGAGAATCGTTCCAGCCATTTTAATCCACCCCCATACCCATACCAAATAGGGCAATGTCTGCTCAAGAAAATTTCAACAGACCCAAGGGCCCACCGAAGAACCTGGTGCAGACGATCAGAAAGATTTATAGGAGCAGACCCCTTAAATGCAGGACGTTTTGGGATGCAGTAAACAGACCGCCATCCATGGCAGTGCATCTTGAAACCGGTCAGGATATCCTCAGTCACAGAGCCATATATCCACCCAACCTGGTTCCAAAAAAAAAAATTAATAATTGATGCTTCAGCAACAGAACTACAGCTTTCTCGTGTAATTTTGAAATTTCTTGGATTTCTGTACACTTACTTCTTTTCCCCATTCTGTTTTATCTTCATAACCACAGCTGATGACTTGGATTGCTTCTCTCAACAGTGATGCAGGACTGGCATCTCGAGGAACTCCACCATTCTCCAGAAGAGTGGAAGCCACAAACACCGGAGATTGGCCAAACTTCTTCTCCAATTTCAATTGTGATGTTTCTGAAGATTTTTCAGCAGTTGATTCTGCAACAACAGCTTGGTTTTACCGAATTGAAATTTTGAAAGAATTGATCATAAATACAGACTATATGCAGCAAGAGCAAGGGAAAATTATTACCTTCAATTCCTTCTTCAATATTTTCAAGAGCATGTATCTGTTTTGATGCCTCTCTGGTCTTTGACTTCTTCTCCTTCTTTGGTTTCAATTTCTTGTTCTTTCTAGATCCACAGCACAGGCAACACCATTTTGGCCAACAGTTGCATGTCTTGCCAGGGGGCTTCTTCTTGACAGGTGCATCATGCCCGTAAAGTGCTTGCCTCCGGAAAACACATCCAGTTCCAACATATATTGGTCCTTGCAAACCATCTAATCCTTTCATGTTTATCTGTTTCAATTGGATAATTAGATTTCTCCAGATCAATAGTGAAATGAAAATTTTAGCACAGAGGAAAAGAAGGGCAGTAGCAAAATTGACGTACGTCAAAGAATACAACATTCCGATTTGAGTATCTATCATGACGATCAATACCATCAAATCTTTGAGGAAACTGCACATAGCAAACTTTCTTCCCT
Source organism: Balakata baccata (assembly GCA_949630135.1). Taxonomy (NCBI): domain Eukaryota; kingdom Viridiplantae; phylum Streptophyta; class Magnoliopsida; order Malpighiales; family Euphorbiaceae; genus Balakata; species Balakata baccata. The sequence continues at coordinate 19,225 of CATIWF010131386.1, forward strand.
GATGTTGGATCCATCATGAAACACATTGCTTCTCTAAGAGCTTTGCTATTGTTAATATAGTGATCACAATCAACATTCAGAAGATAAGGAGCATTGGATAGAACTGCAGAAACTCGAACCTGCAACAATAATAACAAAAGGAACATAAGACTAGCTCTTGGCTGCATTTTATTTATAGAAAAAGCATATTATGAAACCCGACAGGTGACCAAAAGCACTGCAATAATAAAAATTTTAGCCTTACCAGAGCATTCATGGCCCCAGCCTTTTTGTGGTGTTCAAATCCAGGTCTCTTCTCACGAGAAACATAAACCAAACAAGGTAGCTCATTTCCTTCCACATCACGAACACCACTTTTACCAAGGAAAACCTATAAAGTAAGACAACATCATTAGTTACTGGCTTAGTGCACACTGAAACATCAATTAATTGATGCTCACTATTCATCAGATTGTCAAGATGGCTTCCTAGCTACAGAAAAATAAACATCAGAAGGAATGGAGTTTAGAAACAGAGTCTGAGATATTGGTAAGATAATTCAGCATTTGGACCCATTTGGATAACATTATGCATAAAATGTGAAATAAGTAGCAGCTCAATGAATCCCATCCACAAATAACTCACAGGACAAGAAGGGCATTTTCTATTGCACATAAAAACTAGTAACATAATGAATCAGGATATCATATTCCTTCACATAATGTCACTAACATAACAAAAGGATCAATGCTTTAAAAAATGAGTCGTGAATTTGTCAACAAAACTATTTCATATACATTTTTGAAATAGATTACCAAGTGAACATACTCCCTCATTCTGGAAAGAAATATGGCCTCACCTGAATCATCCCTGGATGATCTCGTACATTATTTCCAGGCCATGGAGTTCCATCCTGCATTGTCCAACCATCTTCTGGAACTTTCTGTGCAGTGGCAACCAATCCATTTATTCGAACTTTAAATTCTTCATATTCTCTCTGCACCAACAAAATAATACAAAAATAAGCCATTTCATTTCATAAGGCTCCTTGCTTTGCACAGATCAGGGAAGGGTCATCTGTTGTAGGCAACCTTCCCCCTGCTTTTTCATTTCAACCCATGATCTTGCAATCAGAAAGAAGCAAGAAGAAGAAGAAGAAGAAGAAGAAGAGACAAGCAAATGGTCATTTGTCACTTCAACTTGGGAAAACCTTGTATTATAAATGAAACGGCATGAGAAGTCACTAACCTTCATAGCACGCCGTTCCCTGACAAATGCTGGGTGGACTTTATTCTTTAAATAGTCAATCTTCTGACTAAAATACCATTCAGGAGCTCGGGGCTCAATATTAAATTTCTTACAGAAAGGAACCCATTTTCTGGCAAATACAGATGTCTCAGAGAGTGCCTCAAATGTAAGCATTGCAGCACCATCGTCTGATACATAGCATGAAACCTTATCCACAGGATAATCAACCGCAAGAATGGAGAGAACGGTATTTGCAGTGATCAGTGGGGGCTCTTTCATTGGATCAACTGTACTTACAAAAATATCTACACTGGTCAACTCGGATGGCTTTCCTTCCTTTTCATACCTGAAAATTAGGCAGAACACTCACACTCCCAAATCTTGCACAAAAAAGGGAAAGAGGGAACAAATGTAAACTATCTCACTTTAAGCTAAATGGACTGGAAATACCTTAGTGACAGTCGATCAAGGTAAGTTTCTCGTTCTATAGGATACCATTTTGGAAACTGATCAAGAATCCATGATACTGCAAACCAGATTTCGCATATTACTGATGTCAACCACAAACCGTAGGCATCATTTACTGGGTGAAGAATTCTATAGTGAAAAAATAATCCAAGAATCACAAGACGGAGAATAATTATCATTCTGTATGGATTTATTTTGCTTGATTGTATCGGTAACTTTCTTGAAAGTGGCTGCCTGCCCTCATCCATCCTGACAGAATGAACAAAAAGGCTAATAATTAGTCCAAGGAAATGAATACATAAAGAAACAAATGGCTCAATAAATAAAACAAACCACCATAAAATTGAAACCTGCAGATGGAATTCACATATATATCTTGTTGTGCCATGTCAATTACAATATCACATAGACCAACTTAGGTTTACACGTAGAGCCTACAACATTTAAGATATATCTTCAAAAAACGTTAATGACAAGCTCAGCAGGAAATAATGCATTAGAAGTACGAGGAAAACGTCATGTTGTCAGCAATACCAACACTAAGGATTGTAAATAAAATATTGACAGCCACACAAAATCAAACCCCACTTTAAACCTAGCTCAGCTTCTTACAAATGCAAACAGGTTGATATATTCAAGATTGCAGGTGATTTTTCAAGTCAGAAACACAAAAACCTAAAGACCTGTACACAAGCAGCCAATCATTTTGAAGTTCCCCAAGGAAATTAAAAAATAAATGAATTAAATGCTTATGGAATCTTGAGCTACACTAGGAACAGTGACACCCAAAAGCCTTTGTCATTTATATATTAGAAGCTCAAAATCTTACATTAAGTGGTTGAAGGTATTGCTGAAAGATCACTGGCAAACTCCAGCCCCACATATAAAGCCTGCCCCAGTGCTAGTTTAATATTCTCAATGTTATTTTGCTTCCTACTTCTCTAGTTTCTTTCACAGGCCTTAGTAGTTGAAGAAGCCTATGTCACACCAGGTGATTATTCTATCTCACCTGCACAAACCTAGAGTTCTAGATTTAGAAGTAAACAATTTAGTTGTCAATCACTTTCATAAAATTTTTCTTAAAAGAGATCTAACCAAGGTCATTCCTATCATATGAATTACTAAGCTGTATATTTAGCAGATTCTAATTAAAGCGCTAATATCTACAGCAGCACCTTTTAAATCTCTACACTTGACGAAACCGTCCAGTTAGAAATCATCTTTTCCAGACATATACGGTCATTAAACTACAGATAGAACAAAAGGTATATAAGCAACCAGATTAACTACATTGCATATAATCAGGGGCAAAAGGATAAGCTGTGAGCTGTCGCTTACATAGGCAAATCAGGATCATTAAATGAATCCCATTCAAAGTTTCCATCATTTCCTCCTTCATGCTTCACCATCTGAAGTTTGTCACTCTGCCTTTTCTTCCAGTCCTCCATTCTATCCTTCCAGGCTACACTCCTATAACCGTATACAGCTATGTCTTTCTTAGGAACCATTGGTCTAGGTTGCACTACAATATCAAATGCATTAAGATTTTATTATTGGAGTGAGTATAACAGTAACAAAGCCAAAAAGAATAAAACAGAGAATGAATAAATAACTTACAAGGTACGGATGGATCAGAATATGGCATTGGATGAACATGACCCATGAAAGGTGGTACAACAAGAGCATGTCGGTCAGAAGAAATCTCAGCAACCTACAACGAAAAAATAAGAAATCAGATGCCTTCATGGCATCAATTTATTAATATAGTAATACATGTGCTATATACATGATCAACATAATTACCTCATCGCCATAGGTCAAAAGAGGAATTTTAGAACTAAGAGGAGAAGAATCAAGCTCTGATTGTGTGGGAATTCCTGACACACTAGTCTGAGAAGCACGCCCAGTAGTAAGGTGTGCAGAGAGCATTGCTTCTGCAACTTGTTCTGGGCCCAAACCATCAAGGTCCCCATAATCAAATTCATGCTCCAAATCATCAATGCCATCTTCTTCCTCATCACCTTCAACCCTAGGACTACCTGCCATTCAAACCAGTAAGGCAGCAACTAATGTCAAAATGAGATATGGAACCAAAATCAATATGTACGAAAAGGTGCATTGAAATCTAACCCTTGATGCGCTTGTATCTGGTTTTGCATTGAGGGCAGGCTTGATTTCCCTCTCTTCGCTCATACTCATAGCAAGGCCTGCACACAGGAAAAGCACATTCATTGCAGGCAACAAATGGCTCTCCGTCTACGGCAATCTCAATTTCATCCCCACATATCTGACACACTTGCCCACTCAGTTCTTTAACAGACTTTATCTGTACACAGAAACAACAAATACTTATCAGCATCCCAGTCAGTATCTCAATCTCAAACATCAAAAGAAAAGAAGAAAATAAACAAGAACACCACAGATAACCTTCATATTAGATACTTAATAAACCACTAATTGAAACATAGAAAGAATAGGGCGTAAACCCTTAAAATCTGATTACTCTTCAAAATGCTAAAAACTTAAAAACGCTTGTCAAATTGCATTAATAAGCCAGTGTACTATTGTTATTTCACATCCCCAGATTTCCATCAATGGTTTGTTTTGAAAACCCTTCGAAGCTAAAATTAAATATTGTTCTGCTATTTCTTCAATAATGGTTTTCCATAGGCATGCTTTTAGATCTCCTCTTGTTCCAGAACCTAGTACTCCCTATATCCAGCTGATGAGAGCATACATATTTGTATGAGAAAGAAAGATAAGGAATTATGATTCTCATTTTCTTAGTTAACTTCAGATCAATTTACACATTGGATCCAGAATATCAAGTATGCCAGTTGCTTACAAATCTACCTCACGGCTTCTTGCACCTATGGAAGAATCCCACAGCATTTTCAGTCGTCCACCAAAGAATACCAAATTAATCATAATTTTCCAAAATTCTTGGACAATCCCTATATATTATATCCAGCACTTACATCTGTGTGTAAATCTTTATTTCCTCGAACCTTACAGATTACACAAATTCCATGGCGGAATTCACCTCGCTTAATCAAGAGAGGCTCATAAATGGAGCAATTAAAATCCAAAAATTGATAGCATTAATTTCCATTAAACCTCTTCAATCTTAACTAAATAAAAAGGCGAACCCAAATACATGTAATTGATTAGGAAATACTATGAAAATACAACTTTTTGATTCATAATGTGCCAATATTACCAAACAAAAAACCCAGAAATGAGCATATCTGACACTATAATTCTTGAAAAGAGAATCCACAAAAAGGAATCATTTAATCTGTATATATGTTCACGTAGAATCAGAAGAAAAGGGAGCTAAAGAGTGAGAAATAAGAATTAGAAAGGTCTGGTAGTCACATTCCTAAAGCAAATCCAGATCAGATATCAGTGAAATGAGGAGATGAGTTCTCCTGAAAATGAAGAAAAGAAGAGAATGCAGGGGTTTGTTAAGCTCTTACTCTTCCGTTCTCATCAGCATTAATGAGCACAAACTCATTCCTGTTGTGAGACCCAGCAACGAGTCGACCCCCAGTATTCATGACTGGTTAACTCCACCGCCTCCAAATCAAAACAAATCCAGCTCCTCAAATCGAGAGAACCCAACTCAGAATTGAGTCCTCCACTGGATCAGTAAGCTCAAAACATTCCGCCTTCGGATCCCAGATATAGAAAATTACATCAACCCAACAGCAAATTTCATTTTTTTCCTTCAAATTTCCCAAAATAAATAAACGAAAAGAAAATTTTTGCTTTGAATTGCTTCGCCAGCCAAGTTCCCTTTTTCCTCTGTGTGTCCTGGCTGGTCTCAATCTTGAAAAAAAGGGTGAGGATTGATTTTGAGAGAGAGAAAAAGGAGAGAGGGTATGTGAAATGTGGAGGCGTAATAGAGAAGGAGACAGATAGATCAAGAAATGTCACCAGTAAATCTAATGTGTGTACTGTATCCAATTGAGTGAAAAAAAAATAAAAATAAAAGTAGAGGTCAGTGGTGGTGGGACCCAGATGTGACGGTGGCGCTGGTCAGTGCCCCCACCGGAGAATTGGTGTCTCGTCTCCCAATTAATGATTCCTTCTATCACAAAATTTTTATTAGCTGTAACGAAAAAGTTTCAGTCTTTTCCACTAACTAAGAACTCAAGGTGTCTAGGTTTGTAAAAGCGCAGGCAAAATCCAAGAAAATCAAAATAAAAAATGGGGGAGGAAGAGAAGAAAGAGAAAAGGAGCATGAACAGTGTAGATGCTTACAGATAGAAGAGGGGGAGAGTGTTGTAATGACATGATATACGCAGCGTGAGGAGATCCTATTCCTATCCACATTGAAGGGTGTCACTTGCTCACACTTGGGACCGTGTGATACTCGTTTGGATCGCGTTCAAGCAAATCAACTAAAAGTTATTCCACTAATTCTGCATATAAAATAGGACATGGGTTAGATTCGGATAATAACCGAATAATCAATAGCATTTGAAAACATGATATGATATCGTAATCAAGATAATACATAAATACAGCAAACAATCGCATAAATATGATATCATATCAAATAGGCATAATCACATAAAAAAATGCACATAATGAGTAGAAATCATGCTAGTATTTCATCAATATTCGATTGAGCATCACAAAAACGGACAAGTCATTATGAAACGTTTGTATGGGTAGAGGGGCAGCCCACAAAGCGAACAGGCCCATTAGCTATTCGATACAAGCGACTAGTCCAATGGATGACTAGTCACTCCTCCATAAAAAGTTTAAGGGTCATGTTAAGGCCTGACATGAGGAAATATAGATATATTCTAGCCATCACTCACTTAAAATTAGAAAAATAAAATTAATTTTTGAAAAAACTGTTTCGTCATTTCATTACAATATTCTTCCCCCCATTATAAGATCCCCATGTACACTCTTCCCTACTTAAATAGTCGACATCCTCGTCGACTAAGTCTTCAAGAAGGCTTCAATTTGCAGGCTGAAAGAGAATAAGTTTTTGGTTTTCTTTCAGGTGGTGTCTTCGTCACTTTAGCCCTTCCACTTGACTAAGTATTCTTTGAATTGTCGCTTACTGGATGATTGTATACATTCTACTAGAATCTCCCTCACTTATTTATTTATTGGTGGTTGTTTACTGATGGCTGGTCTTGTTGCTGGTTATGGTTGGCATCTTCCTTGTCTGGATGATATGGCTTCAAGCGGTTGTCATGGAATACAGGATAAATTTGTACCCACTCTAACAATTTGTCTTCATTCTTTCGTGAAAGGGAAGGTCTTTGTAAGGTACATCAAGAGAGTAAGACATCAGTGGTTGTTGACCTGTAATAATCTAAAAAAAACTTTTGTTAGTAGTGGAATACTTTTGAAAATTGAAACAAAATTGTACCACCTCAAGTACAGATAGTCAATTCCTCAAGCGAGAATTAACAAAATGTTGCATATCTTATTTCAAGAGACCGTTTTGCACAGGAGCCCTAAAATGAGCCCTTAAAGAACGAATAAATCATGTCTCCAGAAGCTTATTTAATTATTTTCGCAACTCAGTTATTACGGGAGAGCTAAAATTATCTTCTTTTCACTCATAGGATTTTTTATTGTTGGGACCACGCAAGGTGTCTTATTATTAAGGAAGATGAGACAATTAGCAGTAGGCATGGGAACTGAGAAACTGTCCTTGAAGAAGTAGATCCCTAAAACTACATCAAAATCATCCATGGGAGCTACAGTAAAATTGATATTCCCAGTCCAATGACCAACTCTTACTAGAATCATGGTCGTGATGCCTATTATTTCTTTGGTTGTCGAGTTAACAACTTTGATCTTGCCCTCATTTTGTTCAACCTAAAGCTTCAGCCCCTGGCTTCCTTCTTTGTTACAAAATTATATGTTGCTCCAGTATCTACAAGGGCCCTACAAGTCTTTCCATTTATTACCACGTCTACAAACATTAACCCCTTTTTTGTTTTGTCCTATGAAACCGTACAGTAGCCCATGGCTCCAAGAAACTTTATGACCCTCATAACTGACATATCTCTAGTGTCCCTGTTTTGGATATTATTTTCTTCTTGAAGTGAATGTAGAATATTCAATGCTCCTCTGTGAGGATATTCAGCAACTTTATGTGGTCTCTTGTAAAGAAAGCAAGAGATGGGCTTTGTAGCACCACTTTGCAATCCGGCCTCCTGATTCTTCGTACTTTGGAAATTAAGAGCCATAGTCCGAATGGTGAGGCCCTTTTCCTCAAGTCATGGTTTGTTATTGAACTTCTTGTTGGAAGTCAAAACTCCAATTTTGCCTCTCACTTCCTCCAAAAAATTGATTAGTCTGTTTCCTTCCCCCAACAGAAGCCCTACTCTATTTGTTCGAATGATTGTCTACACTTGGAGCAAATGTGAATATTCTCTTTGAGTTGTTTTCCGAGTAGTCATCAAGATTTTTAGCAACAATGATAGTCGTATGGTGGTCTTTAATCCTCTGTCTATATAATTCATTCTTGGATCAAGATTCAAACCTTTTCATAAACTTGAAAAATTTATCGACATCTAACATGTCTTGTATGTCCAATATGAGGGCTTGGAAGCTTTTCACATATTCTCATATGGATTTTGTTTGTTGCAAATCACTAAGCTTGTAACGAGCAGTATATACAGCATTTTCGGGGGAAAACTGCGTTGAGTTCCTTCTTGAATTCTTCTCAAGAAGTGATTGTCTTCCTACCACTTTTCATTTCCTCCACTCGGTTCAGCCACAAAAGTTTGGCATCTCCAGCTAGATACATTGGAGCCACCCTTATCTTGTTATCCTCCGAGCTAATCTTGGTGATTTCTAAATAGGAATCAAGATCAAATAGAAAGTTATCCACTTCCCTTGAGTCTCGAATGCCATCGTAAGTCTTAGGCTCAGTGATTTTTATCTTCCTATATTCAGGTGAATTAGTGCTAACATTCTCAACTGTTTTCATCAACACGCTCACCTCAGTCCTGGTCTCCTCCAATTCATCATGAACGGAGGTGAAAGCTTTTTGGGCTTTATTGGATAGGGACTCGATTCCCTCATCAAGAATCTTATGGGAACTAGCAAGTTGTCTCACCACTCTTCTAGGTTCCTCGATTTGTTATCACATGTCCCTACACCATCAATACAAACAAAATCCACACCTTGGGTGGAATTCTTATGAATTAGCTCAAGGACTACATCTGATTTGGCCATCAATGCCTCAAACAATTTTGAATTAGCCACCACGACCAAAAGAAAATCTTGGTTAACCACCACGGCTTTTCAAGCTTTAGATTGGGCTATCGCAGCCACAATCGAGTTTGCATCGGTCTTTAAAGTCTCATTTTCCCTTTTAAGGGCTTCGATTCGTTGAAAAATAAGCTCGAGGTCCACTACTCAATCACCTATTAGGGCCTCACTAGGCCTGTCCCTCTCAAGGGACTACATTCTTTCTTCGAGTGCCTCAATTCGATTCATGGAAGTTTTTCCGATCTATTTTTTTTTTTCAAGAGCTGAATCACCTCCGCTCTGATACCAAATGTCACGAGCTCATACTTGGGACCGTATGGCGCTCACTTGGGTCGCATTCAAGCAAGTCAGTCAAAAGTTATTCCGCTAATTTTACATATAAGATAGGACATGGGTTAAATTCGGGCTAACGACCGAGTAACCAATAGCATTTGCAAGCACAATATGATAGCGTAATCAAAATAATACATAAATACAACAAGCGATCGCATAAACATGGCATCACATCAAAAAGACATAACCACATAAAGAAATGCACATAATGAGTAGGAATCGTGTTAGTATTTCATTAATATTCGATTGAGCATCACAAAATGGTCAAGCCATTATGGAACGTTCATATGGATAAGGAAATAATCCATAAGGCGAACAGGTCCGTCAATTATCCGATCCAAATGACTAGTCCAATAGGTGACTAGTCACTCTCCCCTAAAAAGCTTAAAGGTCATGTTAAGGCCTAATAAAAGAAAATATGGATATATTTCAACCATCACCCCCATTAAAATTACAAAAATAAAATTAATTTTTGAAAATATTATTTCACCATTTTCATTATAATGTTCTTCTCCCATTACAAGATAACCACCCTTACATAAGGCTCCCCTATTTTTACTGTCTCTCTATTTTTCTTTCAATTTATCGAGAGAAATATGTTTGAGGTAGAGTTAGTGACTATGTTGTGTACGAGTGAGCTGTGAAAACATTGTTACGTGTTTAGTTTTTTTGTACAGAACAAGAGATGTTTTTTCCACTGCTTCAGTAATTAGATTTTTTGATTGACTTTTACACCTTGTTTGGCAATACAAAGAATGAAAATAAATTTATTTTCTCTTTTTACTTTCTTTTATTTTTATGATATTTAGAAATTTTCCTCCAGTAAAAAATACATAAAAAGGTTTAATTTAATTTTTTATTATATTTTAGATTGAAATAATATAAATAAAATAATAATGTAGCAAGAGAAGAATTTTGTAATAATAAATATTTATTTTTTTGCACATTAATTAAAGATAAAAAATGTAATTTTATAAACATTTTTTATCCAATTCATCATATGTTCTCTCCATTTTAAAAAAAAAAAAAATTTACCTTTCTTCTTTATTTGTCTTCTTACCTCTTTATTTTTCTTTTTTCATATTTTTCATCTATCTAAACACTTAATGGTGAAAAAAAATTATTTTTTTCATCTCTTTATTTTTATTCTTTTTCAAACTTCTTATTTTCCTTTCTCCTATATTTTCTCTCCATTTTGAAAAAAAAAATAGAAAATAAAAAATAAAAATTATTTTATCTTTCCTCTTTATTTATCTTTTTACCTCTTTATTTTTCTTATTTATTTTTCTTTTTTTATATTTTTTATTTATCTAAACACGTAGGGGTGAAAATAAGTTATTTTCCTTAATCTCTTTATTTTTATTCCTTTCAAATAAAATAAAGTGAAGATGTCCTCTTATTTTACTTTCTCTCGTATTTTCCCCTCTCTTCTATTTTTCTAACACTCTACAATATTCATTTATTGGCATAGTAAAATGTGGGCAACTGTTATAAAATTATATTATTTTTAAAATTTTGTCATTTTAAATGATAGTCGAAATCTATTTTACCTATTAATTTAGGTTTCTAATTTTTTTTTGCCTCTAATTTAGAGATTCTAACTCTGTCACGGGATTGGACGATAAAAATAGATAATACTAAGAGAAAAAAGAAAAATTAAATTTAAAAATTTATCTCTTTAATAACTAATAAAAAAAAGAGTGTAGGATAGATAATTGGTCTTCCCTTCCGGGTTAGATCTCGAATCCGACTTCTTTCCAGTTCACTGCCTTTTGTCGGTGACCTAAACCTCTTTTTTGTTTAACTTTTATTTATTTAGATTATTAAAAGGAAAATACTCAAATTTATGTAACCAAAATTGTCGGCTGACTTTCGTGAGCAAATTCATTGAAACGGAATCAGAGTTCTTCTGGCATTGTTTAGAAAAAAGTGTTTTTGGAATAAATTTTGTGTTTTTAATTTTTTTTTAAATTATTTTTTAGTATAAATAGATCAATAAATATTTTTTTAGAAATATGATAAAAAAAATCAGTTTATAAAATATTAAAAAAATTAGTTAATTAAATAAAAAAAGTTAAACTATATTTTTAGGATATCAATTTCAAATATCTTTTTAGTATTAAATATAATTTATTTATTTTAATTAGGAAAAAAAATTATTTATTTCATAATATTTGATCTATTATATTAGTAATCTCCAAAATTTAAAATTTATATAATTTACTCTATCTATTTTATTATATTATATTATTATGTTTTTCTGTTCAATTTTTTTATTAGAAATGTGTTAGATTGTGACAAGTATAAAATTGATATTTATTTACTGAAATTTGATATATTGTATTAGTAACTATATACTTTATACTAAAGATAAATATCTTAAAATTTAATTTAAAAACTATATAGTTTAACAAATATAAAATAAACAGAACAAATCATATCATTTTTAAATAGGAAAAATTATTATTTGTTCATGTAATTTGACATAAGACATTAGTACTTTTGATATTTGAAAAATATACGATTTGTCCTTTGTAATTTAACATAATATACTAATATCCCTTGAAATTTGAAAAAAAAAAATATAATACACATGTAAAATATAATATTCTCTTTTGTTCATAAGTGTATTAGTCAAGTAAATCAAACTTATAAGGTAATATATCAAAATTTCAGGAGGCAATCATATATTTTTTAAACTTTATGAGGGTACTAACATATTATATCAAATTACAGACATCAAATTATATATTTTTCAAATCTCAGAAGTACTGGTGTATTATATCAAACTATATGAGACAAATATTAATTTTTCCTTTTAAATATCATTGAAATATTTATATAATAAGTCAAATATCATGAAGTAATTAGACTAATTCATAATTTTTTTTATTTACAACTAGTTCATTTATATGAATTTATATCTTGTTAATTAAAAGATAATTAATATTTTTATTTGTAATAATTGAAAAAAATTTCGAGTTCAGACAATCAATTTGGAGCTCCTAATGAACTATAAAAATTTGTATTTTTTCTTCTGGCAATGAATAATAATTGACGAATATAAATGTTCCATAAATAAAGAAAAGTCATTAAATGAATAATATCAGTATTAACAAATCAGTTTCTACTAAATTAATAGTGCAATATATTCTATGTAATTTAAATATTTTAAGAATAATCCTACACGAAATAGTTGCTCAAATATGTTAAATATAATTCTAATAGGGATAATTGCTAAAAATAACTTGAATTTTTAATGTTATATAAAAATTAAATTGTAATCTATATTTTTTTATTTAAATACATAAAAAATTTTATTTAATTTTTATTTAAATTAAAATTTTCAATTACAATATCAAATGGTTATTTACCTGATTCTCTATAAAAAAATTATTTAAATTAATTTTTACAATATCAATTAATTTTTCATAAAAAAAATTATTTATCTGATTCTCTTTACAAACAGTTTTCAAAATTCAAAAATAAATTAAAAATAAATTTTTTTCTTCTAAAAATACTTTTTTTCAATTACAATATCAAACGGGTCCTTAGTCTCGCTAAATGTTAGTCCCAAATACTTACAAATATGAAAGTCATCAATTTTTATAAATCTAAAAAATAGTGTAACACTGATTTTTAGTTTATAAATGAAATTATAAACCAAAATATATTTTTTTCAATAAATTTTATAATTATTTAAGTAGCGTGCTTGTGTTTTCATCTATAGCGTAAAAGTCATATATATAGGAAAAAACTAATCTTTAAATTTTAAGTGACATATATCTCGAGAACTAATTAAAGATATAAAATTAATTATGACCAACTCAATTTTGCATTTCAATTAATTATGACTAATAGCAAAAGCTATATTCATTTAAAAGTAAATAATTATATTTTTAAACTTCCTAAAATATATATAATAATATATAAATTTATATTATTTTTTAAATTTTATTATGGAAAAAATATTTCACGAGCTCACTTAGAATTATTGCTATTTACATCCCTATTTTAGATTTCTAATTCTACTACTAATTATATATATATATATATATACCACAAAAATATTAATTTAGGATAAGAAAAAATGAGCAAAATAAATCTAAATAAAAATGGGATATTTGTCAATTAATTGTGAATAAGGTATATGACATATGTAAATAATTTTTGTGGGGTACTAAAAGACAACTCATCAATGCAATTATTAGATGTTCCTTGACAACAAATTTGATGGTTTTTGTGTGACAGGCAATACGGCATTGTTTGTCAATAATATAAATGAATTTTCTTTCTTGTCCCTAAACTTTTTTGTTTATTAAAATGGGTTAGTTGGTATATAGTGATTTTTAATTATATTTTTTACTTGAAATGTTTTTTAATAAAAAATTGCTATTTGTCTAATTTATATATATATATATTTAATGGAAATTAAATAAAATAAATAAATAGTTATATATAGTATGAATATTTTATATAAATTGGAATAAAAAGTATCAAGATAAAAAATAACTATTTTTTTTATACGGAAACAATTGAAGTAAATAAAGAAAGCTAGCTAGTTGGGTGGTTCCCACATCACGTGCAATTAACTTTCCTTTTATAACTCTAGAATATGTTATATTATTTTTGTCCTATTTTGCCACATGTGCTTCAAAGTGTCGGTGGTATGAATTAAGAAATAATCTAAGTTTTAACCCTTTTTTTTAAGGGAAAAAAAAGAATAATCTTACAAAAACAATAATAAATGAATGGATAAATAATAAAAAATGCTAGCAACTCTAATATTGTCCATATAATCAAAATTTTAATTTATAAAATCTCCTATTTCATTTAACAAAATAATTTATTAATATTAGAGTTGGAAACACGTGTCTTCCGTGTCGTTTTTATATTGTACAATTATTTAACAGTTTATAAATTTATGTTCTTAAATATATATATGTGTTGTTTCGTATCATATCATATAATTGTTTAAACGTATTTTTTCGTATCGTATAATTATTTAAACGTATCATTTCACATTGTATAAAATTTATTAAATATTTTATATATTTTTAGATGGATCTAATCGTGTCATAAAAATACTATGCTTTTTTCGTATCATATTTAAAAAATCCGTATCATAACGTTTAATTCTATCGTGTCAAAAATTATCAGTTCTAATTAATATAGATCAGTTTCAAAGTAAATATCTAAAAAAAAAAGGAAAGTATTAAAAAAAAAACTTCAGTCATCTCCCTTAAAAAAAAAAAAAATCCTGTTTCTTCTGTTTGTATTTATAGTTTGAATTCAGTGTCAACTATAGCCCTTTCTTTTCTTTTTTTTCTTTGTTTTATACATAATAATATTAGATATTCATTCATTCACGGAAGATCTACGATTTAATTTGATGTTTTTTTATTAAATTTGTGTTTGTATTATTTATATTTATTCATAATTTTATTATTTATTTTGGTATTTTAGATTTGTTCTATCATCTATTGTGATGTTTAGTTTGTTGTTTTTTCTATTGCGAGATATGACGCCCTTTTCTATATATTTTGGTACATTTCTATGTTTTGATGTAAATATTTTTATCTAGTTGTTAAACTTAAACACAATAACTTCACAATTTTAAAAAAAGTAATAACTATAAAACTCCTAATTTTTATATGCTATCAATGCTAATTAGAAGAATTTGCTCTAGTTATAGATCTTTATTAATTTTTTTTTTATTATAAATGAATTTCATTTCATTACTTTTTTTCCCCTTTTACTAGTTACAAGACTTCCAAGTATTAATAAAAGTTTGTTGATTATGATTTGGGTGTAATTTACTTCCTATAAAATAAACATAAATTTGCAATTTAAAGGAGTCAAAATGGATAATTACAAGTGAATTGGATATATAAAATTAGCGGATCAGTATTGAATTTATACGAGTTCATATCATAAATAGACCAATCTGTTTATGATACTGCTCAAATCGTGTCATATCATATATTAACACGCGAATCCGTTACAATCTGTTTAATTTTTTTCTTGTTGTATCATGTCGACCCAACTTGATTATAATACACATAAATTTACTAAAATATCAAAATTAATAGTATCATTTTATAAAAAAAAAATATTATTTAAATATGATCTAAAAAATATAATAATACCGTATTCGTGTATAATTTTATAACTCAAATATAATATAAAAATTAAACGTATTTAATTTTTCTATTATATTAGCCCGTTTAATATATGAATGGTATTTTCTTGACTTTAATTGTGATATTCGAATATATCGATACGACTAGACTGCCAACTTGCTTTTAACACCCCTAATTTGCATGTTGTGATTGATCTTATACTCATCATTATTAGTCTGTCTAATCATCTGTTATTTTGTTAAACCTTACACACGTGGTGTTATGCTATAGGCTTTTTGAAACCCTAGTTTTTTTTTTTTCACTTTTACAGCTTCATTTAAAAATATAAAAATTAACTCAATTTATTCCATTATTTATAAATCGGTTTAATTATATAATAATATTTTATTAATTAATATAAATATAATAATCAGTAAAATTGGTGTATGTCAGCAAAAAAAAGAGTTGGTTAAATGGCATAATTAAAAGAGAGGTCATAATCATTACACACAAGTAAATACAGGACAAATGTCAGTGGGTCCCTTCCACCGTGGGACCCGCAACCAATAATGCTTTGTTATGAGTAAGAGGTCCCACCAGCTGGCGAAGAGATTTTGGAGAAATGATAAATGACAGCTGGCGATTAAGATTGCTTTGGTGGAAAGTGAAGTGTGAACCACAGAATCTCGTCCCTACAAAACAGAAACAAGAAGCGCAAAATATGGTATTATATTAGGGGCAGCGACGTGACAGTGTCGGTAGCATTTCGATTTTGGTTTGTAGATTTCTCATTGGCTACTAAGCGAGTAACTTTTCAGCTTTCTTACATTTCGAGTGGAAGTATTTGTTCGTGGTACTCGCTTGTACAAAGCTTTTATCAAGTCACTCGTGAGTTGTGACTGTGCGGAGAGATGCACATGCAACTCCCAAATATCCAGCCAACTCTTATGCCGTACTTAATTCGAAAAATACGATTAATTTATTATAGTAAAATTATAAATTTTATTAAGTCCATATATATCCAAAAATCTTAATCAATAATTTCCACCACGCTCCATATGCCGCATCATCTACGGACCAGACGCCAAGACTCTGATACCAATTAAGCCTATATAGGCCAAAAAACCCTCAATCCACTCCAAAAGCTAGCTGTTAGGGTGAGAAACTTCAAACTCATATAAGCACACGGATTATTGTAGTTGGTTCCGATATGAAATCTTTTTATTTTATTAAAGTTATTTTAAATTAATTTTTGATAATATATTAACTATTACATTATATTTTCGGTAACATGTTAGATGTTATGTTAAATTTTCAGTGACGCGCTTGCTGTTATGTTAGTTTTTCAGTTATCTAAATCGAAAAATTGGTTAGAATTGATTTAATTAAAATGAAAATATAATTGAATAATTTTCTTAGAATGAAATTTTTTTTTATATAATTTTACTTAAATAAGAATAAAATTCAGTAATAATAGATGAAATTACCATAAAAAATAAATTTCTGCAAATGAAAATTTTTATTTAATTAAAATTAATTTCATTCAATTAAACTTTTAATTATCAATTTGTGCATACTTTGTATAAGTTAAAAAAACATAAGTTTTTATTAATAATAATAGAATTCATAGCGATTATTGATAATAAAAATGAAAGCTGAGATATCAAATAATAATTAAAATAATAATAAAAAGAAATAACACGCATATCAATTTCATATAAGATATGCATTGTGGATATATAAGACATGTTTCACCTTGCATTCGATAAATATATATATTTTTTAAAAATTTACATTTTTTATTTTTTTAAATTTTGAAATGTGTTTTTTCTTAGGAGCTAATAAATATATATATTTGAAAAAAATAATTTATAAAAAATTAAATTAAAAAAATTTAAAATCTATTTTTAAAATATTTAACAACTGTTCAAAAATCTCATAGATATAATAACTGCCACACAATCTTCCAATTTAGTTATTTGTTGTTTTTGGTTTATATATATATATATATATTAAATGTCAGAAAAATATAAATTTCGTTATTTATATAAAAAGTAATATATAAAGAAAAATATAAATTTCCGTATTTATATAAAAAGTAATATATAATCTCAATTTTTTAATTAAATTAATAAATATTTAATATTTATCAATTTAGACATTTTAATTAATTTAGTATAAAAATTACTCACACTTATGAACATTCCGGGGAGAAATATATATATATATATATATATATAGTGTCATTTGTTCAATGTTCCATGTGCTTATTGACGGGCCTGCTGATGCAGTTGTCCATTTGTTAAAAGAGTTTCCATATGAGCCAGTGCCATAGAAGTGTGTTATTCGTCTAAAAAATTTTGGGTTCGAAACTCAAAAAAAATAATAATAGAAAAAAGTTTCCAATTGAATTTTGATTAGGATTCTTACCCTTGTTGTCAATTAATTAAGGGCTCTTATTTTGTATTAGGTTCGAAAAAAACGCTTTTCTAAATTTTTTTAGTTTAAATAATCGTGTTAAAATATAAGTAGATAAATAAATATTTTTATTAAATTAATTTTTAAACGTTTCATAATTATTGAGATATTCCCTATCGATTTTTTTAAAATCTAAATACTTTTTATAATGATTTAGATATCACTATTTCATTGAACTAGTGTTTGTAATGAATTAAACCTATTAATTATGTGAAAATATGTACTAAAATAACTAATAAACTGCAATTATATAAATGTAAATAAATAAATTCAAGTATTCAAAAAGGAAAAATTTAACATATCTGTTAATGGGTGGCTTAATCCATATTTTTACTTGTAAGAATTGTTGAAAATTTTGAATTTGAGTCTACTCGTTATCATCTATTAATATTAATAGAAATTTAACACTCTTAAAGTGTGCGTTAAGAAATAATATATCGTGTTGTATAATCAATAGCCTATTATTCTTCACCTTCTAATTAAAAAAAAAAGAAAAATTTTACATAACGTCTCATAACTTAGTAATGTATATTAATATTCATGAACTTAGGTTTACAACTCATCCTTGACGTACAATGAAATTTCGTTTTAAATTCATCTAAGCACTATAGCCTAACTGCAAAAAAACAAATTTAAACACAATCTTTTTAGAAAAAAAAAAAAAGAAAAAGAAAAGAAAACAGTGATATGATACATAGTCATCAAGGGTATTCTATGTATACGATAATGTGACGATTAATCATTACGAATAACTTGCAAACCTGTAAATTTAAGTAAAGTTGAATATTTCAGTTATATATATGAATTAAATTTTAAAGATATTACTACCATAAATTAAAGTTGAAAATATTATTATAGAAACGGTATATCAAATTTTACTCATACCCAATAATATATGGATAAATTGGTATGAAACTGTTTTAATTTAATCAAATATTTTAAATTTGAATCTTAGATATACAATTATTTTAAAATTTTTAAAAAAATTGTTTATCTTTTTTTTGAAATTCTATATAATACAAACAAAACTAATGTCAATGTGAATATATATATATATATATATATATATATATATATATATATATTTTTTTTTTTTTTTTTGAAAATACACGTGGTTTGAAAAAAAATCATAATTCAATTACGCAACAAATCACGCAAATATACGGTGGATAATTACTGAATGTAAATAATAAAATCAGCCCTAAATAGCTTGCGAATATATATGAGGAGAAAATTTCATCGTTTATCGAAATTAAAATGTTTTTTTTATATTTATTTTTATTAGTATCGAAATTTTTTATTTTTATCAAACTGTTGATCTTCTTCATCTTTTCCGAGATCTATTATCATAGGTTTTCCATTTTTTCCTTCGGTCTCGTATTCTTTGATCTCGTTTCCATTCCATCTGCCTCAAATCTAATAGCAATCTTATTTCCGATCTTATCTTCTTCGTTCTCGTTGCCCTCCTTTCTTTTGTTTCTTCGAATAAGAGAAAAATTATCACTGAGATTATGATGATGCTACAATTATTTTTAAGATTTGATTTTCACTCTAAGTTAGATGAGTTCGTTAGGTCACTCCAAGAGAAAACTTTGAGATTAAGTTTGTTTAATTTTTTTTTTTTTTTTAGTTTTGTTGTTGTGTTATTGAATTTTTTTTTTGTTTTTATATTTTTTTGTAAAAATTACTAAAATATCATCAATGTATACCTAAAGTATGTCTAAGGTATACCAGATATATTCTCATAGAATTTTCAAAGGTATACTGAAGTATTTCCAAAATATATCCAATGTGTTTCTAGGAAATTCTCAAAGAATTCATTAGGTATTCCCCAGATATATCCGAGGTATGTCTGAGGTATACTAGACCTTATAACATTTGTTTACAACTATTTTACGCCAAAGGTATCCTCAATATATACCAAAGGTATATCTATATAACTCTTGTTCATAACTGTTTTAAGCTAAAAGTATCCCCGATATATGCACAAAGTATGCCTGAGATATACCAAACTTTATAGCATTTGTTCACCACTGTTTTAGGCCCAAGGTGTCCCCAAGGTATGTCAATGGAATTTCCAAATGTATACCCAATGTATCCCTAAGGTATACCAAACTATTTTTATTTGAGAATTTTGTAATGTTTTGAATTTTGATTGAATTCTATTATTATTATTATTATTATTATTATTATTATTATTCTTTTTTAATAATTAATTATTCGTGTTTTGATTTTTTTTATTGGTGAAAATTGAATCCATATATGTCCAAGATATGCCGAAAATATATTGTCTGAACATATTTTTGGGTGATTTTGAGATTTAGATACAGTTATAATTTTAGAAAGTTATTTTCGATAAAATTGAAAAAAAATTTGAACACAAATGAAAATGCAAATCGGTATCAAATTTTCGGCATTTCTATAAAATTCCCTATATATGAGCCTTAGCCCATAAATTCACATCACATGGTTAGGGTTGGTAATGTCGATCCAAAACCAATTGTGTTGTGGGTGATTGCCATATATGGGTTTTGCTGAATTTGGTTAAACTACTATAGCAAGATAAAATGTTGTGTTTTGTGAGATGTCCTTTTGCTTTTTTTTTTTTGGAAAAAAAAAACAGAGCTTCATTGCACTCAAACTAGCTCATTAGACACAAGGTTGCAGTTGTGTAAAAAAAAAAAAATGCATATATATAATTTAATTGATTATTTTTTAAAATTTTTTATAAATTATATTTCTCAAATAAATTTATAGAAAAATATTTATTTATCCATTTCTCTTCGAAAATATTTTTCAAAAAATTAAAAAAGAAAGGTTAAATTACAAAAAAAATATATTGAATTTGTACTTTATCACAGTTATGACCAATTCTTTTAAAATTTGAATTTAATTATATGTATTTTAAATTTTGGAACAAAGTTTGTTTTGGGCGGATTGTACCTCACTTCGAGTTTATATGGCGATGACATGGAAAAACATTACCCCAAAAGCATTGCAAATATAAAAAATAACATGGAAAAAATAATGAAGTTGATGTGGAAAAAAAATTATCACATGAGTATATAAACAAAAACAGTGTTATTGTAACACCTTATACTTGTGGCTATCACTTATACTTGTATCATGTTATCATGTATTGCATAAATTAAGATATAGTCCTGTTATAATGAGGGAAATTTTTTTTTTGAATCATATATCATATATTTTAATAGTTTAGATACTATGTTAAATTATTGCAGTTAGAAAGGTCAATGCCAAATACATTTTTACACATCATTACTTATTTACAAATTTATACATATACAGCTATACAACCCAAAATACAAATACTATGTTCCTATACATATGTGCAATGTAAGGAGAGAGATTGGTGAGACTCGGCCGGTGACCTGTGATCCATGTCTTCTATATGATATGTACCTCCAAATTGAGCTAATCACTCGACTCTGTCTGAAAATAATGCAATTTGATGAGATGCAACTTAATGAGAATAATTATCAAAAGCTTTCTAAAGTACTAAGCCAATCACAGTTAAAAGTAATAATCACCATTCCTACACATTTTACATGTCATTCTATTTATTAATATCATATCAATATAAATCATATTAAATCATATAAACATTTCATTTGCTTATGCTTATGTCATTTTCTTTTTGTTGTGACTAGACTAAATAAACACTGTCTCGGGTTTCCAT